>OX418222.1:2642532-2669522 GCA_948455865.1 Conomelus anceps | reverse complement strand
GGTTGGTAAAAAAGGGTAGTTTAGGAAGGCCATGCTTGACCCTCTCGTGATGGTAGTAGTGATGGTGTTTGACCTTTGACCTCAAAAACTACACTGACCTCTGCCGGTGACTTGTACAACTCTCCACACGCAACAAACTCGAAAATAGTTAACTAGTGGTATATATTAGATATTTTATATATATATCTATTATACAGGGTGTTTCGGAACTCTCTACCAATACTTCAAGGCAGTGTTTCTGGACCACTAACAAAAGTAAATATTGTAATAAAATGTTTCTAAAATCCCCAGTTACTCACACAACCGCCATTTTGTTTTTTTACACTCATTATTTTTTTATTCTAACACCTCTGAATGTATAATTTTGAAATTTTGCATACAGCTTTATAACAATTAAAACAATCTTAAAAAAAATTAATCAAAATTTTCTGACATCAAAAAACAAAATAGCGGCCATTTAAAATCTTTGAACAGGATTAAGTTAATAATGGCTAATGATATCAAAACTTGACTGGAATAACTTTTTTTTAGATATTTTTATTGCGAATCCAACGATACCTCATTTTCCAAGATTGGCCAACAATTAACAGAGATATGCTACTTTTTAGGGTATGCGGTGGTTGAGAACGGGTTGCAGTTGTTCGCTTTGGTCCTCCGGCTTTTAAAACACTCACTTTAGCACATTTTTCCTCAAATTCTCAATATGAAATACCACTTGGAAAAGTGAAAATCATGCCATTTCTGCAGAACTAGATTAAGTGCAGTTTTGCTCAATCTCTCATATGTTTAGTCAAGCATTGTACAAAAATATCGCAAAACTAGTCCTCCGGCCTTTATATCACCCACTTTAGCGTAGTTTTTCTCAAATTCTCAATAGGAAATACCACTTTGAAAAATAAAAATCACTGCAGAAATTTAGGTTATGTGCAGTTTTGCTCAATCTCTCATTCATTTGGTCAAGCATTGTACAAAAATATCTCAAAAATGCCTTCCAAACACCAACTTTGACAAAGTTTTCCTCAATTAAAATACCACTTGCAAAAGTAAAAATCACAATTTCTGCAGAACGTTAAGTTGAGTGAAGTTTTGCTCAATCTCTCATTTGTTTGGTCAAACTAGGTACAAAAATATCTCAAAACTGATCCTCCACTCTTCATATCACCAACTTTAGCACATTTTTCCTCAAGTTATTCATTAAAATACCACTTGTAAAAGCGAAAATCGCAATGTCTGCAGAACGTTAGGTCAAGTGAAGTTTTTCTCAATCTCTCATTCATTTGGTCAAGCATTGCCCAAAAATATCTCAAAAGTGGTCCTCTGACCTTCCAAACACCAACTTTAGCACAGTTTTCCTTAATTAAAATACCACTTGGAAAAGAGAAAATCACACAATTTCTGCAGAAATTTAGGTTATATGCAGTTTTGCTCAATCTTTCATTTGTTCAGTCAAGCATTGTACAAAAATATCCCAAAACTGGTCCTCCTGTTTTCCAAACACCCACTTTAGCACATTTCTCTTCAAATTCTCAATACAAAATACAACTTGGAAAAGTAAAAATCACAATTTCTGCAGAATGTTCAGTTGAGTGCAGTTTTGCTCAATCTTTGTTTGGTCAAGCTAGGTACAAAAATATCCCAAATATCACCAACTTTAGCGCAGTTTTTCTCAATTGAAATACCACTTGCAAAAGTAAAAACCACAATTTCTGCAGAACTAGATTAAGTGCAGTTTTGCTCAATCTTTGTTTGGTCAAGCTAGGTACAAAAATATCCCAAAACTGGTCCTCTGGCCTTCCAAACACCAACTTTAGCTCCTTAATTAAAATACCACTTGGAAAAGAGAAAATCATGCAATTTCTGCAGAATGTTAGGTTAAGTGAAGTTTTGCTCAATCTTTGTTTGGTCAAGCTAGGTACAAAAATATCCCACAACTGGTCCTCCGGCCTTCCAAATACCCACTTTAGCACAGTTTTTCTCAATTGAAATACCACTTGCAAAAGTAAAAACCACAATTTCTGCAGAACTAGATTAAGTGCAGTTTTGCTCAATCTTTGTTTGGTCAAGCTAGGTACAAAAATATCCCAAAACTGGTCCTCTGGCCTTCCAAACACCAACTTTAGCTCCTTAATTAAAATACCACTTGGAAAAGAGAAAATCATGCAATTTCTGCAGAATGTGAGGTTAAGTGAAGTTTTGCTCAATCTTTGTTTGGTCAAGCTAGGTCCAGAAATATCTCAAAACTGGTCCTCCGGCCTTCCAAACACCAACTTTAGCGCAGTTTTTCTCAATTAAAATACCACTTGCAAAAGTAAAAATCACAATTTCCGCAGAAATTGACGTTATGTGCAGTTTAGCTCAATCTCTCAATAGGAATACCACTTAGAAAAATGAAAATAACAATTTCTACCAAAATTGAGGTTATGTAACACCCAGTGGTCACCGCCCTTGCCATAAGCGGAGTCAGTTATCTCAGCTAGTCCAGTCAGGAGGATAATTAAGTGAAAATATTAGTATCTAGCAGTTAGGTTAGGCTGGAAACCGGCCTGAGAGCAACAGAGAGAGAGTGAGAGCAAGAGAGAGAAAAAATGATTTCGTGTTCTGTCTGTGGAACCGACCAGCAGACTATGCAGTAATACTGGAAGTTACATTATAACTATACTCTAAGAAAATTACCAATATTATTCAACTTCTGTACTAGCAATTCTTGCCAATTTTTTTTCTTTTCCTTCTTCTTCATGTTCTTTTTCTTCTTCACCATTTTTCCTTCTTCCTTCTGTTTGTTCATCATTTTTGGTAATCGTACTTCTTCATCAACATTTTTGTTTATCCTTCCTTATAGCTCTTCTTCTTTTTGTTTCTTTCTTCTTCTTCATATTCATTTTTTTCTTTTTCTCCTTCACCTTCTTTCTCCTCCTTCCTCTTCCTCTTCCTCTTCCTCTTCTTCCTCTTCATCTTCCTCTTCCTCTTCCTCTTCCTCTTCCTCTTCCTCTTCTTCCTCTTCCTCTTCATCTTCCTCTTCCTCTTCCTCTTCCTCTTCTTCTTCTTCCTCTTCCTCTTCTTCCTCTTCTTCTTCCTCTTCTTCTTCTTCTTCTTCCTCTTCTTCTTCATCCTCTTCCTCTTCTTCCTCTTCTTCCTCTTCTTCTTCCTCTTCCTCTTCTTCCTCTTCATCTTCCTCTTCTTCCTCTTCTTCTTCTTCCTCTTCTTCCTCTTCTTCCTCTTCTTCCTCTTCCTCTTCTGTCTGTACAGCACGTCCGAGACAGAAGTCTGTGCCCTGGATGAATTCGGAGATTTTGAATGCTAGGCAGGAAAGAGATAGAGCCAGGAGAAAATTTAAGAGATCCAGTAGTGAGGCTGATTTTAATTCTTTTAAAATTTTGCGTAACAGGGTAAAGTCACTGTGTCGAAATTCCAAGTTGCGTTACTATCATGAACAGTTCAACAGGAGTAAGTCAGTTGTTTCCCTATGGAATAATGTTCGTAGGCTTGGAGGTTATCATGGTAAGCAGCTTAACCCAGTGTTAAATTTTTCCCCAAATGAGCTCAATCATCATTTCGTAACTTTGCAAAATCCTGCTATTAATGGTGATGCAGATATAACTCAAGATCAATACATAAACCAGTTCCAACAAAATTTTCCTGAAGAGTCATTCCACTTTTCCTATGCTTATCCGTCAGAAATTTCAAGCAATATCCTATCCATTACTAAAAACTCCGTGGGGGTTGATAATATTCCTATTATTTTCTACAAGAAGTTACTTCCAATCATATTACCTTCAATTACTCATATTTTCAATTTTTCGCTGCAGTCTAGTGTATATCCTGAGTTGTGGAAGCGCTCTTTAGTGATCCCTATACCTAAAAATAGAAATCCAACAGTTCCTTCCGATTTTAGAGGTATTCACATATTATGTTCAATTTCTAAAGCTTTTGAACGAATGGTACACAAACAAGTTGTCAGCTACTTGTCTGGCTTCAACTTTTTTGCGAAATTCCAGTCAGGTTTCCGTCCACATTACAGTACTTCTACTGCTCTTATTAAGATAACAGATGATATCAGAGCAGCTATGGATAAGAGGCAGGGTACATTGCTTGTTCAATTTGACTTTAGCAAAGCATTCGATAATGTTAGTCATGCAATACTTCTCCACAAATTAAAACAACAATGTAATTTTTCGGATTCCACCATCTGCTGGTTCTCATCTTACCTAAATGGTCGCTGTCAAGCTGTCATGGGCAGCTCCAACAATATATCCTCTTGGTGTCCAGTAATCCGAGGTGTACCTCAAGGATCAGTTCTAGGGCCTCTTCTCTTCTCTGTTTATATAAATAATGCTCCCATGATTTTCTCCTTCTCATCGTATCATTTGTTTGCCGATGATCTTATAATGTACCTTCATTTCCCTATTGATCGGTTCCAGGCCTCTGTAAATGATGTAAATGTTGATATCTCTGAACTTGAAGCATGGTCTGATGCGCATGGGCTAACACTGAATCCTATGAAAACTAAAAGCATTGTCATTGGTTACCCCAGACTCATGAATCAATTGAATCTTGAAAGTGCAAAAGTTGTCATTAGGGGAAATATTGTTCCCTACTCTCAGTGTGTCCGAATACTTGGCATTCTGATTGATTCTTCTCTGAGTTGGCGAGAGCAAACTACTCATGTGTGCAACAAAGTGTTTGGTGGAATGCATCAGTTGAAGAGAATTAAAAGATACCTGCCAAAATCTGTGAGAGTTGCTCTGGTTAATGCTTTGATAGCTCCATTTCTCTATTATTGCTGTGTGGTCTATAACGATCTTACCAACGAATTGGATGTGCGGTTACAGCGGTCTCTCAACTATGCTGTTCGTTACATATATGATGCCAGACGAGATGCACACATAACACCATTATTTATTGATCTTGGTTGGCTCAAATTAAAAGAGCGTAGGAAATACTTTTTGCTTTGTTTATTGTTTAAAATTTTAATTTTGAAGGAGGGTCCTGTATATCTGTCTGATTCCTTCACTTTGTTGAACGATGTGAATCCTGGTCGCCGCACAAGGTCTCATCGCTTCACACTTCAAATACCGCTGCACCGCACTGCCATATTTAATAACTCCTTTGTTGTGACAGCGTCTAGACTATGGAATGAGCTACCTGAAAGAGTGGTATTTTCTAGATCTCTCTCCACATTCAAAAGGAGACTCTATGTTCATTTGAATTCTTATCAGTGAAATTGATTCTACACAAATCATTCAATAGGCTTTATCAATAAGTATATTTTATCTTTCAACATTTTTTTTTTTTCTTTTTTTTTTTTTTTTCTTTTTTTTCAAGGACGGATGTTTTCTCTTTTGCTCAAAGTGCAAAGATCGTTGAAGTCTAATCAATTTCCTTTTATGTTTGAGATGGTTTTTGTTATCAAGAAAAAAAAAATGCTCTTGAATTGTGCAATGGGTCTGTCAAGACCTAGTACAGACAATAAATAAATCAATCAATCAATCAATCAATCTTCATCTTCCTCTTCCTCTTCATCTTCTTCCTCTTCCTCTTCCTCTTCCTCTTCCTCTTCATCTTCCTCTTCCTCTTCCTCTTCTTCCTCTTCTCCTTCTTCTTCTCCTTATTTACTTTTGTATCACTCACAGAAAACCTTCTTCTTCATAGTTTATTTACTCATTATAAAACCACAAAATCAATATAAGCTACAGCAGGCTGTTGCCCAAATGTTATTATTTTTATTGAAGGTAAGTGGTAGCCGCGAGCCGTAGCAGGTATCTGTTCAATCAGATAGAGATAAGCTGCGTACTCATCGGTACTGTTTGTAACGGTGACCGATTAGAATGGCCAGCAAAAAGGACACTGTTCTCTGCTGTAAAATCACTTGTAGGTGGTTCGGAACCCACCTAAAACTGTAGGTTAGACTCAGTAATCAGGGAAGTGATAACCGTGAGCTGTAGCAGGTATCTGTTCAATCAGATTAGATAAGCTGCGTTCTCGTAGGTCCTGTTTGTAACGGTGACCGATTAGATTGGCCAGCAAAAAAGACACTGTTCTCTGCTGTAAAATCACTTGCGGGTGGTTGGGAACCCACCTAAAACTGTAGGTCCAACTCATCAATCAGGGAAGTGATAACCGTGAGCTGTAGCAGGTATCTGTTCAATCAGATTAGATAAGCTGCGTTCTCGTAGGTCCTGTTTGTAACGGTGACCGATTAGATTGGCCAGCAAAGACACTGTTCTCTGCTGTAAAATCATTTGCGGGTGGTTGGGAACCCACCTAAAACTGTAGGTCCAACTTAGTAATCAGGGAAGTGATAGCCGTGAGCCGTAGCAGGTATCTGTTCAATCAGATAGAGATAAGCTGCGTTCTCGTAGGTCCTGTTTGTAACGGTGACCGATTAGATTGGCCAGCAAAGACACTGTTCTCTGCTGTAAAATCACTTGCGAGTAGTTTGGAACCCACCTAAAACTGTAGGTCCAACTCATCAATCATCATCAGGGGTTTGATAGCTGTGAGCTGTAGCAGGTATCTGTTCAATCACATTAGATAAGCAACGCTCTCCTGTGCCCCTCTTTGTACGGGTGACCGATATCGGATTAGCCAGCCAAAAACACTCTGTTCTCTGCTGTAAAATCACTTGCGAGTAGTTTGGAACCCACCTAAAACTGTAGGTCCAACTCATCAATCAGGGAAGTGATAGCCGCGAGCCGTAGCAGGTATCTGTTCAATCAGATAGAGATAAGCTGCGTTCTCGTAGGTCCTGTTTGTAACGGTGACCGATTAGATTGGCCAGCAAAGACACTGTACTCTGCTGTAAAATCACTTGCGGGTGGTTGGGAACCCACCTAAAACTGTAGGTCCAACTTAGTAATCAGGGAAGTGATAGCCGTGAGCCGTAGCAGGTATCTGTTCAATCACATTAGATAAGCAACGCTCTCCTGTGCCCCTCTTTGTACGGGTGACCAATATCGGATTAGCCAGCCAAAAACACTCTGTTCTCTGCTGTAAAATCACATACCGATAGTTTGGAACCCACCTAAAGCTGTAGGTTCAACTCATCAATCACCATCATCCAACTCATTACCCACGCACAGGTCTCAGACACCTATGTGGGCTTCATCGTGGGTGATTATGAACCCACTTTAAACTGTAGAACCAACACATCATCCATTTTGTCACCCGTTGCACACGTCTCAGACCAATCTGGGCTTCATCCTCACAAAAAAACAACTTTACAATGTATCAGGCTGCACAGGTGAGTGTGTACACTATCTAGCACACCAGGTTACTTTTCCCACAACAGCTTTTTCACAAACTTTCAACACTGAATAATCCAAATTCAAACACTACTTGTAGTCATCAAAATATATATATATAAATACTAGCTGGCCCAACGCGCGTTGCTGCATTCTCATAAAAATTATCCTTGATTTTATTATTCGCCACCTTCCGCTGAGGTTACATTTCAAATTAGGAAAGAAGTTAGTCCTAGGGCTCTTCCAGCTGATCATAGAGGCTTCGTTGTTTTCTTAATCACCACCTCTGAATGAAGAAACATTTCAAATTTGAACCTCCTACAACTATTAGGGTAGAAGCTAGGTTTTTTATTTCATTATTCGCTACCTCCCGCTGAGGCTGCATTTCAAAGTTCTAGCTGCATTGGTTAACAGATGTCATCAACCTGGCATAATTACATTTCATCATACCTAGTCATATGTTTCCTACATATTGCAAGGCTCCGACTACACGGTAGCCTACATGCAAAGTCTTTTGCTGTTCAAAGACAGCGTAAATAACGCCACTAAGGGGCCTGCCATATGATCAAAAACTGTTGACTTCTATCAGCTGTTCCTTTAAGCTGTTTGGCTGGCAAGTTCAGTAGGTTAGGTCTGTAAAATGGATTAATTAATAATAATATTTATTATTAGATTACTATTATTAATTATTAATAATATTATTATTAATAATAGTAATTATTAGCTCTTCTATTGAAATTTATGGTCAGAAACCATCCCAATATCCACCCAACATATTCCCAAAGTTTCATGCCGATCTGTCAAGTAGTTTTGGAGTCTATAGGGAACACACATACATACATACATACATACATACATACATACATACATACATACATACAGACATTCATTTTTATATATATATATATATAAATAATATATCAAAAATATAGAGCATCTCTACCCAAAGGTCAGAGGAGAGCAAAACTTCAATGTTGTCTGCATTTAGTTGTGTGTGATGGGGAGGTTAGAGGGGGCAGATGGGGGGGGGGGGTGGTTGAAGGCGTTATTGAGGGATCTATTTAGGTGATGGTGGGTTGAGGGGGGGTTATTTTAGGGGCTACTAAGGGGGGGGAACGACAGCAATGTGCAATGTCCTATAAATACAATCAGGTCATTGTATCCGTACACCAGTCTCCTCACAGAGTCGCACAGCTGCTCTGCTCTATTGATTTTAGACTAGAGTGGGTTGCTGAGGTAGTGGGGTGGGGTGGGGGGGGGGGTGAGGCGAAGTTGGGAGGTGGTATTGGGGTAGTTAGGGGGTGAGGAGTAAAGGGGAGGGGGTTAGTGTGGCGTCACTAGACTCCGCCGCCGCCCCAAACCCAAAACCCAATTCATGATCACCGTAGTTTCCCCTCTCACAACAGGGTTAAGTGTAAGAGAGGACTTGAGTACTAACTTCGCCCAAATAAAGACATTTTATCTATCTATCATTAACCTATCTATCTATCTATCTATCTATCTATCTATCTATCTATCTATCTATCTATCTATCTATCTATCTATCTATCTATCTATCTATCTATCTATCTATCTATCTATCTATCTATCTATCTATCTATCTATCTATCTATCTATCTATCTATCTATCTATCTATCTATCTATCTATCTATCTATCTATCTATCTATCTATCTATCTATCTATCTATCTATCTATCTATCTATCTATCTATCTATCTATCTATCTATCTATCTATCTATCTATCTATCTATCTATCTATCTATCTATCTATCTATCTATCTATCTATCTATCTATCTATCTATCTATCTATCTATCTATCTATCTATCTATCTATCTATCTATCTATCTATCTATCTATCTATCTATCTATCTATCTATCTATCTATCTATCTATCTATCTATCTATCTATCTATCTATCTATCTATCTATCTATCTATCTATCTATCTATCTATCTATCTATCTATCTATCTATCTATCTATCTATCTATCTATCTATCTATCTATCTATCTATCTATCTATCTATCTATCTATCTATCTATCTATCTATCTATCTATCTATCTATCTATCTATCTATCTATCTATCTATCTATCTATCTATCTATCTATCTATCTATCTATCTATCTATCTATCTATCTATCTATCTATCTATCTATCTATCTATCTATCTATCTATCTATCTATCTATCTATCTATCTATCTATCTATCTATCTATCTATCTATCTATCTATCTATCTATCTATCTATCTATCTATCTATCTATCTATCTATCTATCTATCTATCTATCTATCTATCTAACTGCAAAAGCTCCCACCATCAAACCAGACATTTAGTAGAGACGCAAATATAGAAACGTAGGTTTGAATTAGCCTACGGTTCGGAGACCACCTAAAACTGTAGGTCCTAACATTGTTGCACAATCTGGATCAATTTTCTACAATCCAAGATCAGTGTTTTAATTTCGTATATTTATTAAGATTGTGGAAGACACATAATAGCCTATGTGGTGACGATGCAATTATAGAAACGTAGGTTTGAATTAACCTACAGTTCGGAACCCACCTAAAACTGTCTCACATTCCTAAAACCTGGATCAATTTGTAGATACCATAGTTACTACATCAATTAGTTGGGGTGAGGCTTAATTTTGATGTGAAAGGAACTCTTGTACACTATAAAAAGCTAAACTAAATATTTTATCAATTGTTTTTCAAATATTTCTATACTTTCAAGACTTTTTAAAATCTGTGATGTTTGGGATGATCTGTGAAAGACTGACGAAGCTTCTTTTCAGAAGTGAAATGCATTCCTCTAGCATCACCAATATAAGTGAGTGAAACAATATATAAAAGTGAAATACAGTGTCAGTTTTAATATTAGATTACTCTTTAAAAACTGCGGTAGCTTGTTGTAGAGTTTCCTACCAATATAACTAGGTTTTTGTTTGAATAAGCTACTATTGTGACTCACCAAGTTAGTGATAATCTCTGTATTATTATTGTGTACGTCAAGATTTTGGTTAATATCACTCTTTTTTACAACATATAGAGTAGCTTCATACACATATAAGCAGGGTACAGTTAGGAGACCAAGTCTGTTGAACAACAGCCTACATGAATCTAATCTATTTACTCTTTCCATTCACCTAACCGCTTTCTTTTGGACCTTAAACTAAATATTAACATTATAAACGATTATATACAAGCAGCCGAAGAGATTATCACTTGGTGAGTCACAATAGCAACTTCTTTTTTTGGAGGATGAAGCCCACATAGGTCTGAGACCTGTGCGTGGCTAATGAATTGGACGATGGTGATCGATGAGTTGGACCTACAGTTTTAGGTGGGTTCCCAACCATGAAGTGATTCTACAGAAGAGAACAGAGTCTTGTTTGCTGGCCAATCCAAACGGTCACCCTTACAAAGAGCGCCCAGGAGTTTCGTAGCTTATCTCTGATTGAACAGATACTGCTACGGCACACGGCTATCACTTTTGGATCTTAAACACCCTATCAAGATTTTGTTTTGATGAATTACCCCCTACTAAGATAGCATACCTAATATGTGACACTAAGAGCCCATGGTAAAATTAACTTTTTGTCAGGTTAGGTACTCTATCAATTTATAAATATTATATTATTATATAAATCTGGCTACTTTATAATAGTAGTTAATGCAACAATTTTATTTTGACCCTTATTAAGGCACGAGTTAGATGTAAGTTATAACACGAGCGAATGCGAGTGTTATAAATATCTCACGAGTGCTTTAATGGCCAAATAAAATCGTTGCATACACTATTTTATCTACGACCACTAGTATACATTTAATTAAAACAATTTCATTTCACCTGTGACTGTCAGAGATACCTAACCTCTCATCTCAAATACGAGAAGTTATAGTAGATTGTTAGGTTAAAGCAGCTGGTGTAGCAGTTTGATCAAATCAGCTGATAGTTTCACAATATTGAATTACGATATTGATTCCATCAAAAATGCTTCTGATTGGTCCAGAACCCGTGTTATAATGTAGAACCTGTACTATAATGAGCTCATTATGCAACGGGTTTCAAAAAGACAGCTGTTTTTGCATCAATTGTGAAACTGTAATGTATACATTATGATGACATGGTCGTAGATAAAGTAGACATAAGAGTACAGAAAGCGATGTCAAAAATCGATGTATATAGTTCATAGAAATACATAACACTACAAGTGAGTTGAACCCGAAATATTTGATCAGCGGTTGTTGGGGGGGGGGGGGGGGTGGTTAGGGTAGGTAGAAGAGGCTTCCAGGGGGGGAGGGGAGACTCCCAGAGTCAAAGCTTGACCCAGAATCACCCTCAGAGCGAACGAGGTAGGTAGGTGCTAACGCCCTTGAGACCTACTAACACTACAGAGATGAAAACAGGTGGGAGGCTAGAGTGAGAGAGCATGACTGTATTAGTGAGAGGGGCAACGAGGGTGAAAGAGACTGTAAGTGAGAGAGACCGATCGAGAGAGAATGATAAAGGTTGGTGGGGAGGTGTGACACGAGTATTCAGGCTGTTTTGACCTCGTAGGTCGCACGAAATGAGGTCAAGCCGAATTCTGGTGTGAGAGAGAGGGTTTGCGAGAGAGGTGATTGGGTGAGGGTTAGAGAGAGAGGGTCTGAGAGTAAGAGAGGGTCTGAAAGAGAAAGACTGGGAGATAAAAGATAAGATGAGATACAGACCGTGTCACACCAAAACAAGGCAGGGTCCAAATATTCTGTCTGCTAGATTTTTGTCATTAGAATCTCACTACTTACGATTTCTTTTTTATTTTATCACTCACTCTCTCATAGTTCTCTCTCACTCTCTCTCTCTCTCTCTCTCTCTCTCTCTCTCTCTCTCTCTCTCTCTCTCTCTCTCTCTAATAAAGGCATTTAATCAATCAATCAATCTCTTATTTTCAAGTGATGTGATTTTTTTCTTGCTGTACTATTTTGAAATGTGCAATGGGTCCCTTTCAAGACCTAGCACAGGAATAAAATTCAATCAATCAATTTTTTTTTTTTTTTAGGATGAAGCCCACATAGGTCTGAGACCTGTGCGTGGGTAATGAGTTGGATGATGGTGATTGATGAGTTGGACCTACAGTTTTAGGTGGGTTCCAAACTACTCGCAAGTGATTTTACAGCTGAGAACAGTGTCCTTTTTGCTGGCCAATCTAATCGGTCACCGTTACAAACAGGACCTACGAGAACGCAGCTTATCTAATCTGATTGAACAGATACCTGCTACAGCTCACGGTTATCACTTCCCTGATTGATGAGTTGGACCTACAGTTTTAGGTGGGTTCCCAACCACCCGCAAGTGATTTTACAGCAGGGAATAGTGTATTTTTTGCTGGCCAATCTAATCGGTCACCGTTACAAACAGGACCTACGAGAACGCAGCTTATCTAATCTGATTGAACAGATACCTGCTACGGCTCTCGTGGCTATCACTTCCCAATCTCTGGTTAAGTAAATCTCTGCTGTAAAATCACTTGCGGGTGGTTCGGAACCCACCTAAAACTGTAGGTCCAACTCATCAATCACCATCATCCAACTCATTACCCACGCACAGGTCTCAGACCTATGTGGGCTTCATCCTCCAAAAAAAAAAAAAAAAAAAAAGTGTCAAGAATGGACGAATATTTGTCCTAACTCCGCCATTTCATGTAATTGTAAGCTACCTTTTACAGCTTAACATGGACTCTTATTAAATATGCTATCTTAGTATGGGGTAATTCATCAAAACAAAATCTTGATAGGGTGTTTAAGATCCAAAAGAAAGCGGTTAGGTGTATGGAAAGAGTAAATAGGTTAGATTCATGTAGGCCGTTGTTCAAGAGACTTGGTCTCCTAACTGTACCCTGCTTATATGTGTATGAAGCTACTTTATATGTTGTAAAATAGAGTGATATTAACCAAAATCTTGATGGGGTGTTTAAGATCCAAAAGAAAGCGGTTAGGTGTATAGAAAGAGTAAATAGATTAGATTCATGTAGGCCGTTGTTCAACAGACTTGGTCTCCTAACTGTACCCTGCTTATATGTGTATGAAGCTACTTTATATGTTGTAAAAACGAATGATATTAACCAAAATCTTGATTTACATGATTATAATACAAGAAGCCGAGGAGATTATCACTTGGTGAGTCACAATAGTCTCACAACTTGGTCTCCTAACTGTACCCTGCTTATATGTGTATGAAGCTACTTTATATGTACTAAAAGAGAGTGATATTAAACAAAATCTTGACGTACACGATTATAATACAGAGGGGATTATCACTTGGTGAGTCACAATAGTAGCTTATTCAAACAAAAACCTAGTTATATTGGTAGGAAACTCTACAACAAGCTACCGCAGTTTTTAAAGAGTCTTGAAAATATAGAAATATTTAAAAAACAATTGAAAAAATATTTAGTTTATCTTTTTATAGTGTACAAGAGTTCCTTTCACATCAGAATTAAGCCTCACATCAACATATAGTAATTATGGTAACTAGTGTATAATATTGTTGATCTGACTTGTCTTATACTCCTTAACTGGAGTCTCCAAGACGTTATCTACAAAAACAAAATTGCATCACTTAGATTGTCATTACTGTAGTTAATATCATACAAATGAGATAATTGTACATAATTCTTTGCACTATAAAAAAAGTATTTTCTGAGTTCACTACTGTTTATAAATATATATATATATATATCAATGTGATGTTGATAACTTTTTTTTTAACAATTTGTATGCAAATTTGTAAATGTACATGAATAAAGAAATCTAATCTAATCTAATCTAATCTACGTTTCCCGCACGAACAGCCACACAGTGAAGGGAAATTTAGAAGTAAGTACACTATAGTAATCATCCTCTCGATTATGGTTATGTGATCACGTCTGATATCACAACTGACACTGTATTTCTATCTTAATTTTGATTTTTACTCAATCTGGAGGAATGCATTTCACTTCTAAAGAGAAGCTTCATCAGCCTATCTAATATCAAAACTGACACTGTATTTCTATCTTAATTTTGATTTTTACTCAATCTGGAGGAATGCATTTCACTTCTAAAGAGAAACTTCATCAGCCTATCTAATATCAAAACTGACACTGTATTTCTATCTTAATTTTGATTTTTACTCAATCTGGAGGAATGCATTTCACTTCTAAAGAGAAACTTCATCAGCCTATCTAATATTAAAACTGACACTGTATTTCTATCTTAATTTTGATTTTTACTCAATCTGGAGGAATGCATTTCACTTCTAAAGAGAAGCTTCATCAGCCTATCTAATATCAAAACTGACACTGTATTTCTATCTTAATTTTGATTTTTACTCAATCTGGAGGAATGCATTTCACTTCTAAAGAGAAGCTTCATCAGCCTATCTAATATCAAAACTGACACTGTATTTCTATCTTAATTTTGATTTTTACTCAATCTGGAGGAATGCATTTCACTTCTAAAGAGAAGCTTCATCAGCCTATCTAATATCAAAACTGACACTGTATTTCTATCTTAATTTTGATTTTTACTCAATCTGGAGGAATGCATTTCACTTCTAAAGAGAAGCTTCATCAGCCTATCTAATATCAAAACTGACACTGTATTTCTATCTTAATTTTGATTTTTACTCAATCTGGAGGAATGCATTTCACTTCTAAAGAGAAGCTTCATCAGCCTATCTAATATCAAAACTGACACTGTATTTCTATCTTAATTTTGATTTTTACTCAATCTGGAGGAATGCATTTCACTTCTAAAGAGAAGCTTCATCAGCCTATCTAATATCAAAACTGACACTGTATTTCTATCTTAATTTTGATTTTTACTCAATCTGGAGGAATGCATTTCACTTCTAAAGAGAAGCTTCATCAGCCTATCTAATATCAAAACTGACACTGTATTTCTATCTTAATTTTGATTTTTACTCAATCTGGAGGAATGCATTTCACTTCTAAAGAGAAGCTTCATCAGCCTATCTAATATCAAAACTGACACTGTATTTCTATCTTAATTTTGATTTTTACTCAATCTGGAGGAATGCATTTCACTTGTAAAGAGAAGCTTCATCAGCCTATCTAATATCAAAACTGACACTGTATTTCTATCTTAATTTTGATTTTTACTCAATCTGGAGGAATGCATTTCACTTGTAAAGAGAAGCTTCATCAGCCTATCTAATATCAAAACTGACACTGTATTTCTATCTTAATTTTGATTTTTACTCAATCTGGAGGAATGCATTTCACTTCTAAAGAGAAGCTTCATCAGCCTATCTAATATCAAAACTGACACTGTATTTCTATCTTAATTTTGATTTTTACTCAATCTGGAGGAATGCATTTCACTTCTAAAGAGAAGCTTCATCAGCCTATCTAATATCAAAACTGACACTGTATTTCTATCTTAATTTTGATTTTTACTCAATCTGGAGGAATGCATTTCACTTCTAAAGAGAAGCTTCATCAGCCTATCTAATATCAAAACTGACACTGTATTTCTATCTTAATTTTGATTTTTACTCAATCTGGAGGAATGCATTTCACTTCTAAAGAGAAGCTTCGTCAGCATCAATGACACTGTATTTCTATTTAAATTGTGATTTTCACTCACTTATACTGTAGGGATGCATTTCACTTCTAAAGAGAAGCTTCATCAGCCTCACTGACACTGTATTTCTATTTAAATTGTGATTTGTACTCTCTTATAATGGAGGAATGCATTTCACTTCAGAAAAGAAGCTTAATCATCCTCCTCCCATCAGGCTGATGAAGCTTCTCCTTAGAAGCGAAATGATTCCTCAAATTTAAGTGGGTAAAAATCTTAATTTAAAAAAATAGTGTCTGTTGTAATGATAATAGATTTTTCATCAAGTATTCCGTCATGGAAAACATCACAAATGTCATTACGTCTTGAAAATGACGAGTTTACATACAGAACGGCGAAGTTTGGTCAAAATTTGTTCACCTTAGAAACCGCCTACCCTCAAGATAAGTAACCTTAAGTGAGAAAGTTGTAAATTAACCTTACAATTGAGATTTTAAGAGTCGATAGATATAAAGAAATTTAGAGTAATATTTTTTATCTACGACCATGTCATAATGTATACATTACAGTTTCACAATTGATGCCAAAACAGCTGTCTTTTCGAAATGCTTTTTGAAACCTGTTGCATAAAGAGCTCATTATAGTACAGGTTCTACATTATAACACGGGTTCTGGACCAATCAGAAGCATTATTGATGGAATCAATATCGTAATTCAATATTGTGAAACTATCAGCTGATTTGATCAAACTGCTACACCAGCTGCTTTAACCTAACAATCTATTATAACTTCTCGTATTTGAGATGAGAGGTTAGGTATCTCTGACAGTCACAGGTGAAATTAAATTGTTTTAATTAAATGTATACTAGTGGTCGTAGATAGAATAGTGTATGCAACGATTTTATTTGGCCATTAAAGCACTCGTGAGATATTTATAACACTCGCATTCGCTCGTGTTATAACTTACATCTAACTCGTGCCTTAATAAGGGTCAAAATAAAATCGTTGCATAAACTACTATTACTTTATTTGTGTGAATGAGTGAGAGAGAGGGAGGGAGAGAGTGACAAAGAGAGTAGGACAGACAAGAAGGGAGAGGAGATAATGACCCCCAGAGCTGGCTATATCGGTCATTCCCTAGTTCCCCTTCCCTACCCTACCAACGACCCTGACGCTATCTACACAGACTTTTCAAAATGAGGTCACGCACCCCCGGGAAGAGCAAGAGAGAGAGTAGAGCGAGAGAGTATGAGAGTAGAGTGAGAGAGAGTAGAGCGAGAGAGTAGAGTGAGAGAGAGCGAGTAGGAACGACCCCAGAGAGTTGTTGTTGTTGTAGTATTAGTGAGTTGTGAGCTTACAGAATGACGCAGAGTTAGGAGTGGGAAAGGGGAGGAGAGTGAAGGGGGGGAGAGGTGCTTTACTGAAGAAGCAAAACTGGGTCAGAGCGGCGAGAGCAGCCAGCCAAATACGATTCAGAAGGCTGTGATATGTAGTTATGGGGTATTGGGGTGGGGGGATAAAGGAGGGGAGTAGGGAGGAGGAGGGTGAAAGGAGGAGTGGGTGGAGCAGGAGGGGGATGGGAAGGAGTAGGAGGAAGAGGAGGAGGTGGAGAAGGAGGAGAAGAAAACGAAAGGGGAATACGAAGAAGAGGTTGAAGAGGAGGAGGAGGAGGAGGAGGAGGAGGAGGAGGAGGAAGAATAAAAAGATGAGAAGACATAGGAAGAGGAATAGGAAGAGGAGAGGAAGAAGAAAGTTAAGAAAAAAGGAGGAGCAGGAGGAGGAGGAATGGGAAGAAGAGAGGAAGAAGAAAGTTAAGATAAAAGAAGAAGGAGGAGGTGGAGGAGGTGGAAGAAGAGGAGGAAGAGGAATAGGAAAAGGAGGAAGAAGAGAAAGAGGAGGAGGAGGAGGAAGAGGGAGAGGAGGAGAAGTACGAATAGGAAGAGGAGGAGAAAGAGGAAGAGGAGGAGTACGAATAGGAAGAAGAGTAGGAGGAGGAGGAATGGGAAGAGGAGGAAGAAGAGGAAGAGGGAGTGGAGAGGAAGAAGAGAAAGAAGAAAGTTGAGAAAGAAGAAGGAGGAGGAGGAGGAGGAGGAGGAGGAGGTGGAGGAGGAGGTGGAGGAGGAGAAAGAAGAGGTGGAGGAAGAGAAGAGGAGGAAGAAGAAAGTTGAGAAAGAAGAAGGAGGAGGAAAGGAAGCGTAGAAGGAAGAAGAAGAAGAGGAGGAATAAAAAAAGGAGAAATAGAAAGAGGAGGAAGAAGAATAAGAGGAGGAAGAAGAATAAGAGGAGGAGGAAGAAGAGGTAAAGGAGAGGAAGAAGAAAGTTGAGAAAGAAGAAAGAGGAGGAAGAAGAAGAGGAGGAGGAAGAAGAAGAGGAGGAGGAATAAAAAAAGGAGAAATAGAAAGAGGAGGAAGAAGAATAAGGGGAGGAGGAAGAGGAAGAGGTAAAGGAGAGGAAGAAGAGAGTTGAGAAAGAAGGAGGAGGAGGAGGAATGGGAAGAAGAGAAGAGGGAGTGGTGAGGAAGAAGAGAAAGAAGAAGGAGGAGGATGTGGAGGAGGAGGAGGAGGAGGAGGAGGTGGAGGAGGAGAAAGAAGAGGGGGAGGAGTAGGAAGAGGAGGAAGAACAGGAAAAGGAGGAGGAAGAGGAAGAGGAGAGGAAGAAGAGAAAGAGGAAAGTTGAGAAAGAAGAAAGTTGAGATAGAAGAAGGAGGATGAGGTGGAGGAGGAGAAAGAAGAGGGGGAGGAATAGGAAGAGGAGGAGGAGGAGGAGGAGAAGAGAAGAAGAAGAACACGAACAAGAAGAAAAAAGAGGAAGAAAAATAAGAAGGAGAAAATGAAAAAGAAGAAGGAGAAGATGATGATGACGAAGAAGATAGAGTAGAAGATAAAGAAAGAGAAGAAAAACATGTAGAAGGTAGAAAAAAAAAGAAGAACACAATAAAAAGAAGAAGAAGAGAAAGAAGAAAGTTGAGAAAGAAGAAGGAGGAGAAGAAGAAGAGAAAGAAGGAGAAGAGAAAGAAGAAGAAGGAGAAGAAGAAGAGTAAGAAGAAAGTTGAGAAAGAAGAAGATAAAGAAGAAGGAGGAGAAGAAGAAGAGAAAGAAGAAGAAGGAGAAGAGAAAGAAGAAAAATAAGAAGAATGAGGAGAAGGAGAAGTAGATGACGACGATGAAGAAGGAGTAGGAGAAGTGGAAGAAGAGAAAGAAGAAAGTTGAAGAATGAAGAAGAAGGAGGAGGAGAAGAGAAAGAAGAAGAAGGAGAAGAGAAAGAAGAAGTAGTAGAAGAAGAATGAGGAGAAAATGAAGAAGGAGGAGGAGAAGAAGAAAGAGAAGTTAGAATATTTTTTTCCAGAGAATGAAACCCACATAGGTCTGAGACCTGTGCGTGGGTAATGAGTTGGATGATGGTGATTGATGAGAAGGACCTACAGTTTTAGGTGGGTTCCCAACCACCGAATTCACTCACTCAATGGACAAGTTAAGAAACTTACGTTAGGATAGACTGTCTCATTCTAAATTCATCATTGTATTTTGCCCAAAAAATTTATAATATATTCTAATGAATCAAGAAATACATACTAATAGATCAAGAAAAATATAAAAAAACTAGTAGATTAAGAAATATATACTAATAAATCAAAAATATTTAAAAATAAAGATATATATATTCTAATACATCTAGAAATAAATACTAATAGATCACGAAAAATATACGAATAAATCAAGAGAAATATAAAAATAAAGAAATATATATCAATAGATCAAGAAATACATAAAAATGAAGGGATATATACTAATAAATACATTTAAAAAAAAAACAGGCACAAAAGCATTGAACATCACAAATAAAATGAAAAATAAATTTTTCTTACGTTTTTGAAGACGAAATCGAACGATGCTCTTGCCAAATACCCTAAAAAACCACTTCCAGTAATTCGAATACCCTAAAAAACCACTTCCAGTAATTCGAATACCCTAAAAAACCACTTCCAGTAATTCGAATACCCTAAAAAAACACTTCCATTAATTCGAATACCCTAAAAAAACACTTCTAGTAGACCAAATACCCTAAAAAACACTGAGTAGACAAAATACCCTAAAAAACCACTTCCAGTAATTCGAATACCCTAAAAAAACACTTCTAGTAGACCAAATACCCTAAAAAACACTTTGAGTAGACAAAATACCCTAAAAAACCACTTCCATTAATTCGAATCCCCAAAAAAAACACTTCTAGTAGACCAAATACCCTAAAAAACACTTTGAGTAGACAAAATACCCTAAAAAACCACTTCCATTAATTCGAATCCCCAAAAAAAACACTTCTAGTAGACCAAATACCCTAAAAAACACTTTGAGTAGACAAAATACCCTAAAAAACCACTTCCAGTAATTCGAATACCCTAAAAAACACTTCTAGTAGACCAAATACCCTTTAAAAAAACACTTTCAGTTGTCCGAATACCCTAAAAATACACACCAAGAAGTCCAAATACCCTGAAAAAACACTCAGAAATTAAACACCCTAAAAACACTTCCTCTGATACCAATACCTTTAAAAAAAAAAAACACAAAAAATAGAAAAACATCTCACAATAATCTAACATTTAATTGGAACACCCCAACACAACCTCAGTTTGAATTTCATTGACTTTAAATTGGAATTTTCCAGCTAACTAACCTAACATAGTAATTTTCACCACTAACTTGAAATTTTCAGCTACGCAAGTGAATTTTCACAACTTTAACTTTAAATTTTCATGTACATCACCTACAGGATGTGAATTTTTACAAAATTGAAATCCCCCGCTAAATCGTATGTGAACTTTTTGCAACAAAAATTTGTAATAATTTTATTTTTATTCTATAAATAATTAATTACAATACTTGTAACTCCTTTTGTAACAAAAAATTTCAAATTTTATTTTTATTCTATATAATATTGCTATACTTTCAACTTCTTTACATACCCAGCTGCATAATATTCAATTTTTTTCAATTTTAAATTTGTATTATGTACTTTTTTAATTCTATATATTATTACTGTACTTGAAACTCGTCTACATTCCTGAATCTATCACCAAATAAAGTTTAATTATTTACCAATAAAACTAATTTTTTTTGTTAATTTTTAAATAGTAGTTTATGCAACGATTTTATTTTGACCCTTATTAAGGCACGAGTTATATGTAAGTTATAACACGAGCGAATGCAAGTGTTATAAATATCTCACGAGTGCTTTAATGGCCAAATAAAATCGTTGCATACACTATTTTATCTACGACCACTAGTATACATTCAATTAGAACAATTTCATTTTACCTGTGACTGTCAGAGATACCTAACCTCTCATCTCAAATACGAGAAGTTATAGTAGATTGTTAGGTTAAAGCAGTTTGATCAAATCAGCTGATAGTTTTACAATATTGAATTACGATATTGATTCCATCAAAAATGCTTCTGATTGGTCCAGAACCCGTGTTATAATGTAGAACCTGTACTATAATGAGCTCATTATGCAATGGGTTTCAAAAAGCATTTCGAAAAGACAGCAGCTGTTTTGGCATCAATTGTGAATCTGTAATGTATACATTATGCAATGGTCATAGATAAAAATTTAAAAATCACTATATTTTGTGTAACTTTTAACCACGAAAACATAATTTTTTGTTAATTTTCTTATTCAAACATTAATATATTTTTAAAGTTTTTCAACCACTAAAACTTTTTTTACTTATTTAACATCACTATAACTTATTTCTTGTAACTTTTTACCACAAAAACATAATTTTTTGTTAATTTTGTTCTTATTTAAACATGCTTTTTTTAAAACTTTTTTAACCACTAACTTATTATTACTTATTTAAACATCACTATATTTTTTGTAACTTTTTACCACTAAAACATAATTTTTTGTTAATTTTGTTCTTACTTAAACATTGCTTTTTTTTAACTTTTTTTACTTATTTAACATCACTATATTTTTTGTAACTTTTTACCACTAAATCATAATTTTTTGATAATTCTTTTCTTATTTAAACATCACGATATTTACTTTCAACTCTTTTTACCACGAAAACTTAATATTTTTCTTCTTTAAACATCAGTCTACTTTAAAACACACTGCACTCAATCGATACTAGTGTCAATATCGATTTTATCACCGGGTAACAGTTACAAAATACTAGTAACAGTTACTAAATACTAGTAACAGTTACTAAATACTAGTAACAGTTACTTAATAACTGTAACAGTTATTTTCACTGTGAATATCACAAAAATAACTGGCACTGACGTAATAACTAGTTCAGCGCGTACTAGATACCGCAACAAGAAGCGTGAAGCTAGAACACTGACTGACAACAAAACGCGCCAAGACGACATTTGATACGCGCCAGCAGTGCTGCCAGCCGAAAAGGGAAATTCGTGGTGGCAAAATTTCCCTGCGGGGCGAAATGTTTTGACGAATGATTGTTGCTAACAAAGAGGGGGAAGAGGAAAGGTGCGAAGAGAAAGATAGAGTAAGGGAAAATAAATTTGAAGAATTTGTGGCGGGAAAAGGCAAGTTGTAGAAAGTTTAAAGGAAAATATGATAAGAGTTGAAGAAAAATTTGTATATAATGTCATTGAGAAGTAAATATGGTACAGTAAAGGAAATTTGAAGAATTTGTGGAGTAAAATGTACCGTTGTTGTAAAAAATTTAAAGAAACATATGAAATAAGTGAATAAACATTTTTGTAGAAAATTTCGTTGAAAAGAAAATACAGTAAATGAAAGGAAATTTGAAGAATTTGTGGAGAAAAAGTTGAGTAGTATAGAATTTAAAGGAAATTATGACATAAGTAGAAGAAAAGTTTGTAGAAAATTTCATTGGGAAGAAAATACATTAAATGAAAGGAAATTTGAAGAATTTGTTGGGAAAAAGATAAAATTGTAGAAAATTTAAAGGAAAATATGAAAGAAGTAAAAGAAAAAATTCTATAAAATTTAATTGAAAAGAAAATACAGTAAATGGAAGGAAATTTGAAGAATTTGTTGGGAAAAAGATAAAATTGTAGAAAAATTAAAGGAAAATATGAAATAAGTGAAGAAAAATTTGTATAAAATTACATTGAAAAGAAAATACACTAAATGAAAGAAAATTGTAGAATGTGTCAAGAAAAAGATAAAGTAGTAAAAAATGGAAGGTGATTGTTCACGCGGTGACCTTGGTGTTTATGCGATCGTGATGTTCAGTCACAAGCGCTGAATGCTACGCTTGGATGGGTGACCGTCCATCAATGACTTCATGTTATAAGCTTTATTATCTCTTACCAGGTGGTTCGGAACCCACCTAAAATAGTGTGTTCACCATGTTCCCCCCCAATAACATGGCTTAAGGCTGTGCGCAGGGTTTTAGGTCATAATTTTTTTTCGAAGTTCATTGTATTGGATATTATTAAGGTATTGAAATGCTAACTATTGCCATGAGAAATTTTTTTTCATCAAATATTTTATGGAATATGGGAGTTCAAAGTTGAAATTTTTCTGTTTTGGGGGGCAATTGAACTCACCTACAAGTTATTTTAAACATTTGATCATTTTTTTTTTGAATCGAAAGACACCTTGGGGAAAAAAATGGCACATTTTTTATTTCAATTCAACAATTGGTTTTTTCAAAATAATTATTTGAAAAACTGAAATATTTTGCATGTTTTAAAATAGTAGTTTATGCAACGATTTTATTTTGACCCTTATTAAGGCACGAGTTAGATGTAAGTTATAACACGAGCGAATGCGAGTGTTATAAATATCTCACGAGTGCTTTAATGGCCAAATAAAATCGTTGCATACACTATTTTATCTACGACCACTAGTATACATTTAATTAAAACAATTTCATTTTACCTGTGACTGTCAGAGATACCTAACCTCTCATCTCAAATACGAAAAGTTATAGTAGATTGTTAGGTTAAAGCAGCTGGTGTAGCAGTTTGATCAAATCAGCTGATAGTTTCACAATATTGAATTACGATATTGATTCCATCAAAAATGCTTCTGATTGGTCCAGAACCCGTGTTATAATGTAGAACCTGTACTATAATGAGCTCATTATGCAACGGGTTTCAAAAAGCATTTCGAAAAGACAGCAGCTGTTTTGGCATCAATTGTGAAACTGTAATGTATACATTATGACATGGTCGTAGATAATAGTTATCTATGTATTAAGAGCGTGAAGCACGACTTTATCGCTCGAGCCAAAACATTTACTGCGCGACGCACAGCGGAGCGCAGTAATTTTGCGAGAGCGATAAAGAAGCTTCACGCGCGAATTGCATACAATATTTTTCCTACAACTGCAGTTCTGGATTCCAACACAATAAAAGCTTGTAGTTTGTAAAATCACAGACCGTGCGCGGATTTGGTTAGCATTCGCCATTGTTGAGGTTATGTGAATTTCATGGATTCTGTGATCCACCAATGAGACATCAAAATCAAAACAGAAGCGTAAAGAAAACAGCTGGCGAGCGTAAAGTACTTTACCGCTTGCTGAGCAGTAAAGAGGTATTTTACAATTAGTTTTCAGTATGTAAAGAACTACTTTACGAGCAGTTGCAGGAAAAATTTATTTTGAGATAACTAATTGTTTGATTGGAATGAAAAATGTGTCATTTTATTTCTCAATGTGTCTTTCATTCAAATAAAATTATCAAAAGTTTAAAATAAATTGTAGGGGAGATCAATTGCCCCCCAAAACCGGAAAATTTCAACTTTGAACTCCCATATTTCATAGAATATTTGATGAAAAAAATAATTTAACATGGCAACAGTCAACATTTCAATACCTTAATAGTATCCAATACAATAAACTTAGAAAAAAATATATGAACAAAAACCCTGCGCACAGCCTTAAAAGGGTCTTCCCACCAAAAAAGTCATTATTATTTTTATTATCATTATTATTATCATTATCATTATTATTATTATTATTATTATTATCATCATCATTATCATTATTATTATGATTATTATTATTATTGTTATTATTACTACTACTACTACTACTACTATTATTATTATTATTATTATTATTATTATTATTACTATTAAAATTATTATTATTATTATTATTATTACTATTACTACTATTATTATTATTATCATTATTACCACTAATACAACCTTTACATTGCTTCAAACTTTAAAAAGACAAAACTCTCAACTCAATCCATCCTCCCTGACTCTAACTCCAAACATTCCCCAAAGTATTCAAACTTGAAACCCTTGACACACCCTCCAATACCCCTGGGGACACACCCTCCCAAAATATGGAGATTACTCTCAACAAAACCATAGTTGTGCATTACACGGACGTACGCATGGACACGTGACATCACATCATGTGACATTCATGTCATGCGCCACTTCCTGGTGACATGAAAACACATGTCACCTATCAAATGCTAGTTGTTGGAGATTTGGATATGGGAGGCTGTGTCATATAGGATGTGATGACAGATGGGTGATTGTATGTTCCGAAGGTCTTTTAAATTCATTACCCACGCACAGGTCTCAGACCTATGTGGGCTTCATCCTCAAAAAAAAAAAAAAAAAAAAATTAAAAAAATGGAGAAATTTAAAAATTTATCAAAAATTAAATATTACCAACATACTACTACCACTTCAATGAATACTCCTGTACCAGAAGCATGTAGTAGTGTGTTTCGGCCTTGCCCGCTGGTCAGTTTAAGCTTCGCACGCGAATTTGGAC
Source organism: Conomelus anceps (assembly GCA_948455865.1). Taxonomy (NCBI): domain Eukaryota; kingdom Metazoa; phylum Arthropoda; class Insecta; order Hemiptera; family Delphacidae; genus Conomelus; species Conomelus anceps. Next base: position 2,643,965 of record OX418222.1, on the reverse strand, counting down.
TAAATGTACATCAAACAGGGTCGCATACACTATACATAGACTCCATTTCCTTAAAAAAAATATATATATATACAGAGTGTTTCGGAACTCTCTACCAATACTTCTAGGCAGTGTTTATGGACCACTAACAAAAGTAAATATCGTAATAAAATTTTTCTTAAATCCCCAGCTACTCACACAGCCGCCATTTTGTTTTTTTCACTCACTATTTTTTTATTCGAACACCTCTGAATGTATAATTTTGAAATTTTGCAAAAAGCTTTATAACAATTAGAACAATCTAAATAAATTAATCAAAATTTTCCGACATCAAAAAACAAAATAGCGGCCATTTAAAATCTTTGAATAGGATTAAATTAATAATGGCTGATGATATCAAAATTTGACTAGAATAACTTTTTTTAGATATTTTTATTGCAAATCCAACGATACCTCATTTTTCAAGATTGGCCAACAATTAACAGAGATATGCTACTTTTTAGGGTGTACGGTGGTTGAGAACGGGTTGCAGTTTTTCGCTTCCAACCACCGTACACCATAAAAAGTAGTATATCTCTGTTAATTGTTGGCCAATCTTAAAAAAGGAGGTATCGTTGGATTTGCAATAAAATAGTTATTTATGTATTAAGAGCGTGAAGCGCGACTTTATCGCTCGAGCCAAAACATTTACTGCGCGACGCGTAGCGGAGCGCAGTAATTTTGCGAGAGCGATAAAGAAGCTTCACACGCGAATTGCATACAATATTTTTCCTAAAACTGCAGTTCTGGATTCCAACACAATAATAGCTTGTAGTTTGTAACATCACAGACCGTGCGCGGATTTGGTTAGCATTCGCCTTTTTTGAGGTTATGTGAATTTCACGGATTCCGTGATCCACCAATGGGAAGACATCAAAATCAAAACAGAAGCGTAAAGAAAACAGCTGGCGAGCGTAAAGTACTTTACCGCTTGCTGAGCAGTAAAGAGGTATTTTACAATTAGTTTTCAGTACGTAAAGAACGACTTTACGAGCAGTTGTAGGAAAATATCTAAAAAACGTTATTCCAGTCAAATTTTGATAACATTATTAATTTAATCCGGTTCAAAGATTTTAAATTACCGCCATTTTGTTTTCTAATGTCGGAAAATTTAGAAAATTTCGCTCTTTCAAGTCCCCATAATGTCAAAAGTCATATTAACTATGGGCGCTACCTATGCTTGTGTGTGTCAGACAAGGAGCGATGCACTGATAGACTGCATAATGTGTGTAGGAGTGAGAGAGACCGAGATCAGTAAGATAGGTCAAGTGAAGGTCACAGAGCACTGCAGCTGGAGAGTCGTGCAACAAGGACAGAGCTAGAGAGAGAGAGCGTCGTGGTGCACTTTTCTGTCTTTTTCTATTGGCGGTGGCCTTGAAATTCCACTAACCGGGTTCACTACTACTTTGTCTCTT
>OX418222.1:2592532-2637532 GCA_948455865.1 Conomelus anceps | reverse complement strand
AGGAGGATGAGGAGGAGGAAGAGTAGAAGGAGGAGAAGAGGAAGAGGAGGAGGATGAGGATGAGGATGAGGAGGAGGAGGAGGAGGAGAAAAGGAAGAGGAGGAGGAAGAGTAGAAGGAGTAGAAGAGGGGAAGGGGAAGAGTAGGAGGAGGAGGAGGAGGAGAAGGATAGGAAGAGGAAAAGGAAGAGGAAGAGGAGGAGGAGGAGGAAGAGTAGAAGGAGGAGAAGAGGAAGAGGAGGAGGAAGAGTAGGATGAGGAGAAGAGAAGGAGGAGCAGGAAAAGGATAGGAAGAGGAAAAGGAAGAGGAAGAGAAGGAGGAAGAGGAAGAAAAGGAGGAAGAGGAGAAGAGGAAGAGGAGGAGGAAGAGTAGAAGGAGGAGAAGAGGAAGAGGAGGAGGAAGAGGGGGAGATGGAGGTGGGAAATAGAAGGAGGAGGAGGAGGGGAAGGAGGAGAATAGGAAGATTAGGAGGAAGAGTAGAAGGAGTAGAAGAGGGGAAGGGGAGGAAGAGGGGGAGATGCAGGAAGGAAATAGTGGGAGGAGGAGGAGAATAGGAAGATTAGGAGGAAGAGTAGAAGGAGTAGAAGAGGGGAAGGGGAAGAGGAGGAGGAGGAGAAGGATAGGAAGAGGAAAAGGAAGAGGAAGAGGAGGAGGAGGAGCAGGAGAAGAGGAAGAAGAAGAGTAGTAGGAGGAGAAGAGGGGGAGGAGGAGGAAGGAAATAGGAGGATGAGTATGGGGAGGAGGAGAAGAGGAAGAGGAGGAGGAGAAGAGGAAGAGGAGGAGGAGAAGAGGAAGAGGAGGAGCAGGAGAAGAGGAAGAGGAAGAAGAAGAGTAGTAGGAGGAGAAGAGGGGGAGGAGGAGGAGGAGGAGGAGATGGAGGAGGAGGGAAATAGGAGGAGGAGGACTAGATAAGGGAAGAAGAAGAAGCAGACAGGAAAAAAGAAAGAGGCGAAGGAGGAAGAGAATAAGAAGAGCAAAGGAGAAAAAGGAGATGATGATGAATAAGAAAAGAAGGAGAAGGAGAAGCCAGAAGAAAACGGAGAACAAGAGGACAGACAGAACAAGACGAAGAAGAAAAAGAAGATGAAATAGAAGAAGATGAAAAAGAAGGAGAAGGAGAACAAGAAAGGCTGTAGAAGAAACAGAAGAAGAAGATGACGAGGAGAAGGAATGAAATGGAGATGTTGTAGATGAGAAGGAGATGACGATAAAGAGGAGGGAGGGACGAGAATGAAGAGGAGATGATGATGAAGAAGAAGAGAAGGAATAAGACAAACAAGATTATGTAGAAGAGAGGAGAAAACGAGAGAGAGACGAGAAGTGAGAAGGAATATGAATGAAGTAGAGACGGAGAAGATGACTAAGAGAAGCAAGAAAGAGGATAATAAGAAGGAGGAGGAGGAGAAGAAAAGGACAAAGAAGGAGAAAAGAAAAATAAGGTGTTGCAGGAGGAAGAGAAAGAATAGGGTGGGGAAGAAGAAGGAGCAGACAGGAAAGAAGAAAGAGGAAAAGGAGAAGAAGAAAAAGAAGAAAAAAGGGAAGTAAAAGATGATGATGATGATGATGATGATAATGAAGAATGAGAAGAGGATGAAAAAGAACAGAACAAGAAGAAGAGATGGAGAATGAGATGAAGTATAAGAAGAGGAAGAAAAAGTAGAAGAATAAGAATAACAAGAAGAAAAAGGAAAGAAGAAGAAAAAGGAAAGAAGAAGAAAAAGATGAAGGAGAAAATAAAAATAAAAAGAGGATGGAGAAGAAAAAGAAGATGAAAAAAAGATTAAGAAAAAATAGGTTGAAAAGTAGAAGAGAAGAAGAATAACAAGAAGAGGATGTAAAAGAAGAAGAATAAAAAGAAGAAGAATAAAAAGAAAAAGAATAAAAAGAAAAAACAAAAGAAGATGAAAAGAATTTGAAAAATAAGAAGAAAAAGGAAAGAAGAAGATGAAAAAGAAGAAGAAAGAGAAAAAAGAAGCTGAAAACGGAGAAGAAGAAGAAGAAGAAGAGGGAAAATCTACTAAGAATGAGCTAAATGTTATGAGAAGAAGAAAGAGAAAAAAGAAGAAGAAAAAGTTGAAGGAGAAAATAAAAATAAGAAGAGGATGGAGAAGAATAAGAAGAAGATGAAAAAGAAGAATAAGAAGAAAGAGGAAAAATAGGTTGAAAAGTAGAAGAGAAGAATAATAACAAGAAGAGGATGTAAAAGAAGAAAAAGAAAAGGAAAAACAAAAGAAGATGAAAAGAATATGAAAAATAAGAAGAAAAAGGAAAGAAGAAGATGAAAAAGAAGAAGATGAAAAAGAAGAAGAAGAAAAAGGAAAGAAGAAGAAAGAGAAAAAAGAAGCTGAAAACGAAGAAGAAGAAGAAGAAGAAGAAGAAGAGGGCAAATCTACCAAGAATGAGTTAAATGTCATGAGAAACAACTACTATCAAATATTTATGAGGAGGAATGAGGAGGATGCATTTTCGTCCTCATCACCTCACGCCAGCACTTATTGAGGCAGGTCAGTGCCTCACCGACTGAGTGAGTGAGTGAGTGCGGTTACAGCGCATGTGCGTGAGTGAGAGAGAACGAGCGAGAGAGAGAGAGAGAGAGAGAGAGAAAGCTTGAGGGAGTGAGACAGAGAGAACCAGTCACAAAATGTCAGGCCATCTTTTGCAGACTGGAAATGTCTTCTTTGTTTGAAATGTCAAAACTTTTATTATTATTATTATATCTCACTAAATTCACATCAGAATAATAAATAATCGATTTATATTAATAATTATTAATATTAAAACGAATAACAGTAACCGGCAAGCTCGCTTCGCTCGCCAAGAGGTGTCTCCATTCCTTGAAGACCACACAAGAAGTCGTCTATGCAACTATAGGAAGAGATAATAGGTTTACAACATTGTAATTAGTGGAGGAGAATAATCGATAGTCGGCACCATCGATAGTTATCGATAGTCGACACCTTTACTATCGATAGTTTTCGATAGTTCACCTCTATACAACAAAATGTAAATTTATTTAAAATTTATTATAATGTAATAAATTTAAAAAGCTTTATGAAATTGTAAAATCCAGCAGAAAATATAATAATGGTGGAGAATAATCGATAGTAACATCGATAGTTATCGATAGTCAACACCTTTACTATCGATAGTTTTTGTTTTCGATTTGATTTTTTTTAGGATGATGCCCGCATAGGTCTGAGACCTGCGTGTGGGTGATAAGTTGGATGATGGTAATTGATGAGTTGGACCTACACTTTTAGGTGGGTTCCAAACCACCCGCAACTGATCTTACAGCAGAGAAAAGTATATTTTTTGCTGGCCAATCTAATCGGTCACCCTTACAAAGAGCGCCCAGGAGTTATATAATTCAAATTGACAGAAATAACAGTAGCCGGCATGCTCGCTTCGCTCGGCTTGAGTTGGCTACGGTCTTACAAGGCCCCCCGAATAAGTTTATAAAACTTAATTTCTCAAAGCAGGATTCTATATGTAGTGCTTGAGAGCTTGTAAGTAATAGTAATAATAAACTTAATAATAAGTACATTTTCCTACAACTGCTCGTAAAGTAGTTCTTTACGTACTGAAAACTAATTGTAAAATACCTCTTTACTGCTCCGCAAGCGGTAAAGTACTTTATGCTCGCCAGCTGTTTTCTTTACGCTTCTGTTTTGATTTTGATGTCTTCTCATTGGTGGATCACGGAATCCGTGAAATTCACATAACCTCAAAAACGTCGAACGCTAACCAAATCCGCGCATGGTCTGTGATGTTACAAACTACAAGCTTTTATTGTGTTGCAATCCAGAACTGCAGTTTTAGGAAGAATATTGTATGCAATTCGCGCGTGAAGCTTCTTTATCGCTCTCGCAAAATTACTGCGCTCCGCTACGCGTCGCGCAGTAAATGTTTTGGCTCGAGCGATAAAGTCACGCTTCACGCTCTTAATACATAAATAACTATTATACGTTACTGTAGGAGAAATTTAATGTGTAATACGAGCGCAAAGTATTGTTTCTGCACTCGAAAAACTTTTTTCACTCGCCTTCGGCTCTGTTTCTCTCGGTGCAGAAAAACCCCACTTTGCACTCTAGTTACACAAATAGCTATTTTCCGCTTTTTCTTTTTACAATTTAAAAGATGAATTAACGAATCGAATTTTACGATTTATATTACTCAACTGCCAAAGGTTGCAAAAGGTTATAATGATACACAATTTAATTTCACATTTACAATGTTAGACAAATACGAAATTAGACAAATCACTTCGTTCGGTCAAAACATGTCACAAACTGTCCCCTCACCTCTAGATGTTTCAGTATTCCAAGGTGGAAAGGAGAGGGTTGATAAATTAATGATAAATATATTGACAGCAAACAATGTGGTTCGGAACCCACCTAAGACTGTAGGTCCAATCACCATCATCCAACTCATTACCCACGCACAGGTCTCAGACCTATGTGGGCTTCATCCTCCGAAAAAAAGAAAGAAATGTTGAAAAGCGATGTAAAAAAAGATTGAATGGTAAAAAAGTAAAACGACTGACAGAGAGAGAATGAGAGAGTGTAAGAGAAAAAAGAGAGAGTGAGAGAGAAAACAGAGAGTAATACGCAGAGCGAGAGAGAGAATGGGAGTAAGGGTGTTAGTTAACAATTATTATTGTTCTGTTTGTTTGAGAGATAAAGAGAGAGAAAAGACAGAAAGAGAATGATGCGAAACTGTGAGAGAGACAGTAAGAGAGAACCTGAATTAATGATAAATATATTGACAGCAAATAATGTGGTTGGGAACCCACCTAAAACTGTAGGTCCAATCACCATCATCCAACTCATTACCCACGCACAGGTCTCAGACCTATGTGGGCTTCATCCTCCGAAAAAAAGAAAGAAATGTTGAAAAGCGATGTAAAAAAAGATTGAATGGTAAAAAAGTAAAACGACTGACAGAGAGAGAATGAGAGAGTGTAAGAGAAAAAAGAGAGAGTGAGAGAGAAAACAGAGAGTAATACGCAGAGCGAGAGAGAGAATGGGAGTAAGGGTGTTAGTTAACAATTATTATTGTTCTGTTTGTTTGAGAGATAAAGAGAGAGAAAAGACAGAAAGAGAATGATGCGAAACTGTGAGAGAGACAGTAAGAGAGAACCTGAATTAATGATAAATATATTGACAGCAAATAATGTGGTTCGGAACCCACCTAAAACTGTAGGTCCAACTCATCAATCACTAACTTATTACCCACGCACAGGTCTCAGACCTATGTGGGCTTCATCCTCAAAAAAAAAAAAAAAAAATTGTTGTACAGCGATGTAAAAAACGATCGAATGGTAAAAAAGTAAAAGTAGACTGACAGAGAGAGAATGAGAGAGTGTAAGAGAAAAAAGAGAGAGTGAGAGAGAAAACAGAGAGTAATAGGCAGAGCGAGAGAGAGAAAGGGAGTAAGGGTGTTAGTTAACAATTATTATTGTTCTGTTTGTTTGAGAGATAAAGAGAGAGAAAAGACAGAAAGAGAATGATGCGAAACTGTGAGAGAGAAGTAGAGAGAGTGTGAAAGAGGGTTGAGAGAGAGGCAGTTGACAATTATTCGGTATTGTTGTGACCGACCTTGACCCTTGCCTGGTGTTATCAACCCCCGATGCTTTTCGTGACGATGATGCTACCGCTGCTCTTATCAGGTTCACAGCCCTCGTTCAAGGGCGAATCAAAGGCAAACCCCTTTCCAACTCACCCCTTCACCCGGGAAAACTCATTTTCACCCCCTAGCCAACTCCCTTTCCTCCCTAGAAACCCCCTTTCAACTCCCTACCCTTCTAAAACACCCCTTCCAAATCCCGACCCTCCTGGGAAACCCCTTTCATCAACCCCCACACTTGTGGTGGGGAATAATCGATAGTACTATCGATAACTATCGATAGTTACGGCTATCGGTAAAAATCGATAGTTTTCGATAGTGTTTCTTATAACATTCAGTACCTATTGTGCTTCGGTTATGTTGAGATTTTGTAGCTACTTAGTCGCTTTTATTAACATGAAAAAAAAAATACAAAATGTAAAATAACAATCGATAGTACTATCGATAATTATCGATTGTTACGGCTAGTTAGATTTCGATAGTATTTTTTGTATTATAACTTTCAGTAACTATTGTGCTTCGGTTATGTTATGATTATGTAGCTACTTAGTCGTTTTTATTAACATGAAAAAGAAACAGAATACAAAATACAAAAATCACAATCGATAGTACTATCGATAATTATCGATTGTTACGGCTAGTTAGTTTTCGATAGTATTTTTTGTATTATAACTTTCAGTAACTATTGTGCTTCGGTTATGTTATGATTATGTAGCTTATTAGTCGTTTTTATTAACATGAAAAAGAAACAGAATACAAAATGTAAAATCACAATCGATAGTACTATCGATAATTATCGATTGTTACGGCTAGTTAGATTTCGATAGTATTTTTTGTATTATAACTTTCAGTACCTATTGTGCTTCGGTTATGATTATGTAGCTTATTAATCGTTTTTATTAACATGAAAAAGAAACAGAATACAAAATAAAAAATCACAATCGATAGTACTATCGATAATTATCGATTGTTACGGCTAGTTAGATTTCGATAGTATTTTTTGTATTATAAATTTCAGTAACTATTGTGCTTCGGTTATGTTATGATTATGTAACTACAAAGTCGTTTTTATTAACATGAGAAAGAAACAGAATACAAAATACAAAAATCACAATCGATAGTACTATCGATAATTATCGATTGTTACGGCTAGTTAGATTTTCACTCATTTTCACCCCCTAGCCAACTCCCTTTCCTCCCTAGAAGCCCCCTTTCAACTGCATACCCTCCTGGCTAACTCTTTCCCACAATGGAAACCCCCTGTCAACTCCCTACCCTCCTGAAACCCTCATTTAAACTCCCCACCCTCTAAGAAACGCCCTTAAGAAGGATAAGGAGGAGTAGGAGAAGAAGTAGAAGAAGAAGGAGAAGATGGAGAAGGAAAAGAAGAAGGAGGAGAAGGAGACGGAGAAGGAGAAAGAAGAGGAAAAGGAGAAGGAGGGGAAGAAGATGGAGAAGAACAAGGAGAAGAAGAAGAAAAAGAAGTGGGATGAGGATAAGGATAAAGAGGAGGTGGAGGAGGAGGAGATGAACAAGAATTAGGAGAAGAAGATGTTTATGTAAAGAAGAAGAAGAAAAAGAAGGAGAAGGAGAAAGAGAAGAAGAAGGAGAACAGAGAGAAGGAGAAGGAGAAACGGGAGAAGGAGGAAGAGAAAGAGACGTTGAAGGAGAAAGAGAAGGAGTCGGAGGATAAGGAGAAGGAAGAGGAGAAGGAGGAGGAGGAGAAGAAGGAGAAAGAGAAGGAGTCGGAGGATAAGGAGAAGGAAGAGGAGAAGGAGGAGGAGGAGAAGAAGGAGAAAGAGAAGAAGAATAAGGAGGAGGAGAAGCAGAAGAAGAAGGAAGAGAAAGATGAAAAGGAAAAGAAGAAAGAGGAGGAAAAGGAGAAGAAGAACGAGGAGAAGGATAAGGATAAAAGGGAGAAGAAGAAGAAAGAGGAGGAGGAGGAGGAGGAGTGAGAAGATAAGGCGAAAAAGAAGGAGATGGAAGAAGAAGAAAAAGAAGCAAAAGGAGAAGAAGTAGAAGAAACATAAGGAGAAATAGAAGAAAACAAAGAAGAAGATGTAGAAAACAAAGAAGAAAAATAAAAGAGGGGACGATAGGTGATATCTCAAGGACACTCTATTGTGCACATGTACCACTTTACCCCCCCCCCCCCACTTCGACACAAAAAAAGCCAAACAACGCACAAAGCTGACTGAGACGTTTTTGCGTATCACCCTGTGTACTCGCTGTTATTATTTTCATCGTCGTTTTCAAACACACACACACATACAATCCTACACACACACACACACACACACACAAATACAAACCTACATACACACGAACCTACACACACACACACACACAAAACCAAACCGACACAAAACTCAGTAGTATACATCCCCATCACACAGGATTTGAATGACGTCATTAGAAGGCAGAATGGATAAACCTGGTGGAAGAAGGGGAAGGGTTGATATTTCCCCCCCCCCCCCCCCCCCCGCCACAATACACACCAATCCCTGACACGAATAGGGGTGTGAGGGAGAATTGGAAGCATGGAGAAAGGGAAGTGATTGATAAAAGGGGTGTGAGGTGGAAAACATGTCCAACACCCCTTTCAATGGCGTTATTGTAGGGTGGAATGGGTGAGGTAGAGGGGGGGGGGGAGGGGGACCGATCGAAATAACCACTGTGTACACATATATAGAGATATAGGTGTGTGTGTGTGTGTGTGTTAGATATACATGTATATATTATAGGTGTGTGTGTTAGATATACATATAAAATTATAGGTGTGTGCATCAGATATATATATATAATTATATTATAGGTGTGTGTGTGTTAGATATACATATAAAATTATAGGTGTGTGTGTGTTAGATATACATATATATATATTATAGGTGTGTGTGTGTTAGATATATATATATATATTATAGGTGTGTGTGTGTGTTAGATATACAAATATATTAAAGGTGTGCGTGTGTTAGATATACATAAATATATTTTATAGGTGTGTGTGTTATATGTACCTATATATATATTATAGGTGTGTGTATTAGATATATATATATATATATAATTATATTATAGGTGTGTGTGTGTGTTAGATATACATTTAAATTATAGGTGTGTGTGTTAGATATACCTATATATAGGTGTGTGTATTGTGCTTTTGTAAAACTATATATATATTGAGACAAAAAAAGAATCAAAACACAGAAAATTCTTTAAACTTTTTTTTCAGAGGATGAAGCCCACATAGGTCTGAAACTTGTGCGTGGGGAATGAATTGGATAATAAAGATTGATGAGATGGACCTACAATTTTAGGTGGGTTCCCAACCACAGGGAGGTGTTATTACAGCAGAGAACTGAGTTTATGTCTAAGAATTTTTTTTAGGATGAAGCACACATAGGTCTGATACTTGTGCGTGGGTAATGAGTTGGATGATTGTGATTCATGAGTTGGACCTACAGTTTTAAGTGGGTTCCGAACCACCCGCAAGTAATTTTACAGCAGAGAACAGTGTATTTTTTGCTGGCCAATCTAATCGGTCACCGTTACAAACAGTAGCCTCACCGTTCGTAGCTTATCTCTATCTGATTGAACAGATACCTGCTACGGCTATCACTTACCTGATTGATTAGTAGTACCTACAGTTTTAGGTGGGTTCCAAACCACCCGCAAGTAATTTTACAGCAGAGAACAGTGTCTTTATTGCTGGCCATTGTAATCGGTCACCGTTACAAACAGGACCTACGAGAACGCAGCTTATCTCTATCTGATTGAACAGATACCTGCTACGGCTAGCGGCTATCACTTCCCTGATTACTGAGTTGGACCTACAGTTTTAGGTGGGTTCCGAACCACCCGCAAGTGATTTTACAGCAGAGAACAGTGTCTTTTTTGCTGGCCAATCTAATCGGTCACCGTTACAAACAGTAGCCTCACCGTTCGTAGCTTATCTCTATCTGATTGAACAGATACCTGCTACGGCTCACGGTTATCACTTCCCTGATTAATGAGTTGGACCTACAGTTTTAGGTGGGTTCCCAACCACCCGCTGTTGTTTTTACAGCAGAGAACAGTGTCTCTTTCGCTGGCCAATCTAATCGGTCACCGTTACAAACAGTAGCCTCACCGTTCGAAGCTTATCTCTATCTGATTGAACAGATACCTGCTACGGCTATCACTTACCTGATTGATTAGTAGTACCTACAGTTTTAGGTGGGTTCCAAACCACCCGCAAGTAATTTTACAGCAGAGAACAGTGTCTTTATTGCTGGCCATTGTAATCGGTCACCGTTACAAACAGGACCTACGAGAACGCAGCTTATCTCTATCTGATTGAACAGATACCTGCTACGGCTAGCGGCTATCACTTCCCTGATTACTGAGTTGGACCTACAGTTTTAGGTGGGTTCCGAACCACCCGCAAGTGATTTTACAGCAGAGAACAGTGTCTTTTTTGCTGGCCAATCTAATCGGTCACCGTTACAAACAGTAGCCTCACCGTTCGTAGCTTATCTCTATCTGATTGAACAGATACCTGCTACGGCTCGTGGCTATCACTTCCCTGATTACTGAGTTGGACCTACAGTTTTAGGTGGGTTCCAAACCACCAGAAGTAATTTTACAGTTCAGAACAGAGTCTTTTTTGCTGGCCAATCTAATCGGTCACCGTTACAAACAGTAGCCTCACCGTTCGTAGCTTATCTCTATCAGATTGAACAGATACCTGCTACGGCTCGCGGCTATCACTTCCCTGATTACTGAGTTGGACCTACAGTTTTAGGTGGGTTCCAAACCACCCGAAGGAATTTTACAGTTGAGAACAGAGTCTTTTATGCTGGCCAATCTAATCGGTCACCGTTACAAACAGTAGCCTCACCGTTCGTAGCTTATCTCTATCTGATTGAACAGATACCTGCTACGGCTCGCGGCTATCACTTCCCTGATTACTGAGTTGGACCTACAGTTTTAAGTGGGTTCCAAACCACCCGAAGGAATTTTACAGTTGAGAACAGAGTCTTTTTTGCTGGCCAATCTAATCGGTCACCGTTACAAACAGTAGCCTCACCGTTCGTAGCTTATCTCTATCTGATTGAACAGATACCTGCTACGGCTCGCGGCTATCACTTTCCTGATTACTGAGTTGGACCTACAGTTTTAGGTGGGTTCCCAACCACCCGTAAGTGATTTTACAGTTGAGAACAGAGTCTTTTTAGCTGGCCAATCTAATCGGTCACCGTTACAAACAGGACCTACGAGAACGCAGCTTATATCTATCTGATTGAACAGATACCTGCTACGGCTCGCGGCTATCACTACCCTGATTACTGAGTTGGACCTACAGTTTTAGGTGGGTTCCCAACCACCCGTAAGTGATTTTACAGTTGAGAACAGAGTCTTTTTAGCTGGCCAATCTAATCGGTCACCGTTACAAACAGGACCTACGAGAACGCAGCTTATCTCTATCTGATTGAACAGATACCTGCTACGGCTCACGGCTATCACTTCCCTGATTACTGAGTTGGACCTACAGTTTTAGGTGGGTTCCCAACCATCGGGAAGTGATTTTACAGCAGAGAACAGAATCGTTTTTGCTGGCCAATCTAATCGGTCACCGTTACAAACAGTAGCCTCACCGTTCGTAGCTTATCTCTATCTGATTGAACAGATACCTGCTACGGCTCACGGCTATCACTTCCCTGATTACTGAGTTGGACCTACAGTTTTAGGTGGGTTCCCAACCATCGGGAAGTGATTTTACAGCAGAGAACAGAATCGTTTTTGCTGGCCAATCTAATCGGTCACCGTTACAAACAGTAGCCTCACCGTTCGTAGCTTATCTCTATCTGATTGAACAGATACCTGCTACGGCTCGCGGCTATCACTTCCCTGGAAGAAAGTGTAATAGTAATTTTTTTTGGGGAGGATGAAACCCACATAGGTCTGAGACCTGTGCGTGGGTAATGAATTGGATGATTATGATTGGACCTACAGTTTTAGGTGGTTTCCGAACCACCCGCAAGTGAACTAATAGTAGTTATTAGTGTACTTGTAATAATTTTACTAAAGCAGCAGAAATGGTCATATGTTTATTGAACTATTCAATTAATAAGATGTTGATCGATATTGAAACAATTTATTGATTTTGCTGTATAGTATTGATTATCAACTAATCTTGATGACAGCCTCCATCTTGTTTTGATGAAATTGTTCCACAACCCCCCCCCCCTACCTTCTCGCTCCTCCCCCCCCCCACCACCAACACAATCGCTAACTTGTTTTCCATCAGAAACTTTCATGACACGTTAATTATACTTCAAAAACTACCTACAACTTAGGACTTCGAGTGGTGCTTACGGCGGGTGGGAGGGGACTTACAATAATTAAGTTTGTACTTGATAATTACTTAGTACTTAAACTAACAGCTTACGAACTTCTGAAAGTTCGAATTTGTTTGTACTTCACTCTGTATGGCTTTTATTGGTTGACAGATCCTTACGGGTAGGTTCCAGCTTGCAGCTTGAACTATGTTATTGGAAACCTACAATTTTAGGTGGGTTCCAAACCAACGGGAAGTGATTTTACAGCAGAAGTTTCTATTGCTGCCCAATCGGTCACCCTTACAAACAGGAGCACAGGAGAGCGTTGCTTATCTATCTGATTGAACAGATACCTGCTACGGCTCACAGCTATCTAATGATGATTGATAAGTTGGACCTACAGTTTTAGGTGGGTTCCAAACCAACGGGAAGTGATTTTACAACAGAAGTTTCTTTTGCTGGCAAATCCAATCGGTCACCCTTACAAAAAAGGCCCAGGAGAGCGTTGCTTATCTATCGGATTGAACAGATACCTGCTACGGCTCACAGCTATCTAATGATGATTGATGAGTTGAACCTACAGTTTTAGGTGGGTTCCAAACCAACGGGAAGTGATTTTACAACAGAAGTTTCTTTTGCTGGCAAATCCAATCGGTCACCCTTACAAACAGGAGCACAGGAGAGCGTTGCTTATCTATCTGATTGAACAGATACCTGCTACGGCTCACAGCTATCTAATGATGATTGATGAGCTGGAGCTACAGTTTTAGGTGGGTTCCAAACCAACGGGAAGTGATTTTACAACAGAAGTTTCTTTTGCTGGCAAATCCAATCGGTCACCCTTACAAACAGGAGCACAGGAGAGCGTTGCTTATCTATCGGATTGAACAGATACCTGCTACGGCTCACAGCTATCTAATGTTGATTGATGAGTTGGACCTACAGTTTTAAGTGGGTTCCAAACCAACGGGAAGTAATTGTACAGCAGAAGTTTCTATTGCTGCCCAATCGGTCACCCTTACAAAAAAGGCCCAGGAGAGCGTTGCTTATCTATCTGATTGAACAGATACCTGCTACGGCTCACAGCTATCTAATGATGATTGATGAGCTGGAGCTACAGTTTTAGGTGGGTTCCAAACCAACGGGAAGTGATTTTACAACAGAAGTTTCTATTGCTGCCCAATCGGTCACCCTTACAAAAAAGGCCCAGGAGAGCGTTGCTTATCTATCGGATTGAACAGATACCTGCTACGGCTCACAGCTATCTAATGATGATTGATGAGCTGGAGCTACAGTTTTAGGTGGGTTCCAAACCAACGGGAAGTGATTTTACAACAGAAGTTTCTTTTGCTGGCAAATCCAATCGGTCACCCTTACAAAAAAGGCCCAGGAGAGCGTTGCTTATCTATCTGATTGAACAGATACCTGCTACGGCTCACAGCTATCTAATGATGATTGATGAGCTGGAGCTACAGTTTTAGGTGGGTTCCAAACCAACGGGAAGTGATTTTAGAGCAGAAGATTCTATTGCTGCCCAATCGGTCACCCTTACAAAGAAGGCCAAGGAGAGCGTTGCTTATCTATCGGATTGAACAGATACCTGCTACGGCTCACAGCTATCTAATGATGATTGATGAGCTGGAGCTACAGTTTTAGGTGGGTTCCAAACCAACGGGAAGTGATTTTACAACAGAAGTTTCTTTTGCTGGCAAATCCAATCGGTCACCCTTACAAACAGGAGCACAGGAGAGCGTTGCTTATCTATCGGATTGAACAGATACCTGCTATGGCTCACAGCTATCTAATGATGATTGATAAGTTGGACCTACAGTTTTAGGTGGGTTCCAAACCAACGGGAAGTGATTTTACAACAGAAGTTTCTTTTGCTGGCAAATCCAATCGGTCACCCTTACAAAAAAGGCCCAGGAGAGCGTTGCTTATCTATCGGATTGAACAGATACCTGCTACGGCTCACAGCTATCTAATGTTGATTGATGAGTTGGACCTACAGTTTTAAGTGGGTTCCAAACCACCGGAAGTAATTGTACAGCAGAAGTTTCTATTGCTGCCCAATCGGTCACCCTTACAAAAAAGGCCCAGGAGTGCGTTGCTTATCTATCTGATTGAACAGATACCTGCTACGGCTCACAGCTATCTAATGATGATTGATGAGCTGGAGCTACAGTTTTAGGTGGGTTCCAAACCAACGGGAAGTGATTTTACAACAGAAGTTTCTATTGCTGCCCAATCGGTCACCCTTACAAAAAAGGCCCAGGAGAGCGTTGCTTATCTATCGGATTGAACAGATACCTGCTACGGCTCACAGCTATCTAATGATGATTGATGAGTTGAACCTACAGTTTTAGGTGGGTTCCAAACCAACGGGAAGTGATTTTACAACAGAAGTTTCTTTTGCTGGCAAATCCAATCGGTCACCCTTACAAACAGGAGCACAGGAGAGCGTTGCTTATCTATCTGATTGAACAGATACCTGCTACGGCTCACAGCTATCTAATGATGATTGATGAGCTGGAGCTACAGTTTTAGGTGGGTTCCAAACCAACGGGAAGTGATTTTACAACAGAAGTTTCTTTTGCTGGCAAATCCAATCGGTCACCCTTACAAACAGGAGCACAGGAGAGCGTTGCTTATCTATCGGATTGAACAGATACCTGCTACGGCTCACAGCTATCTAATGTTGATTGATGAGTTGGACCTACAGTTTTAAGTGGGTTCCAAACCAACGGGAAGTAATTGTACAGCAGAAGTTTCTATTGCTGCCCAATCGGTCACCCTTACAAAAAAGGCCCAGGAGAGCGTTGCTTATCTATCTGATTGAACAGATACCTGCTACGGCTCACAGCTATCTAATGATGATTGATGAGCTGGAGCTACAGTTTTAGGTGGGTTCCAAACCAACGGGAAGTGATTTTACAACAGAAGTTTCTATTGCTGCCCAATCGGTCACCCTTACAAAAAAGGCCCAGGAGAGCGTTGCTTATCTATCGGATTGAACAGATACCTGCTACGGCTCACAGCTATCTAATGATGATTGATGAGCTGGAGCTACAGTTTTAGGTGGGTTCCAAACCAACGGGAAGTGATTTTACAACAGAAGTTTCTTTTGCTGGCAAATCCAATCGGTCACCCTTACAAAAAAGGCCCAGGAGAGCGTTGCTTATCTATCTGATTGAACAGATACCTGCTACGGCTCACAGCTATCTAATGATGATTGATGAGCTGGAGCTACAGTTTTAGGTGGGTTCCAAACCAACGGGAAGTGATTTTAGAGCAGAAGATTCTATTGCTGCCCAATCGGTCACCCTTACAAAGAAGGCCAAGGAGAGCGTTGCTTATCTATCGGATTGAACAGATACCTGCTACGGCTCACAGCTATCTAATGATGATTGATGAGCTGGAGCTACAGTTTTAGGTGGGTTCCAAACCAACGGGAAGTGATTTTACAACAGAAGTTTCTTTTGCTGGCAAATCCAATCGGTCACCCTTACAAACAGGAGCACAGGAGAGCGTTGCTTATCTATCGGATTGAACAGATACCTGCTATGGCTCACAGCTATCTAATGATGATTGATAAGTTGGACCTACAGTTTTAGGTGGGTTCCAAACCAACGGGAAGTGATTTTACAACAGAAGTTTCTTTTGCTGGCAAATCCAATCGGTCACCCTTACAAAAAAGGCCCAGGAGAGCGTTGCTTATCTATCGGATTGAACAGATACCTGCTACGGCTCACAGCTATCTAATGTTGATTGATGAGTTGGACCTACAGTTTTAAGTGGGTTCCAAACCACCGGAAGTAATTGTACAGCAGAAGTTTCTATTGCTGCCCAATCGGTCACCCTTACAAAAAAGGCCCAGGAGTGCGTTGCTTATCTATCTGATTGAACAGATACCTGCTACGGCTCACAGCTATCTAATGATGATTGATGAGCTGGAGCTACAGTTTTAGGTGGGTTCCAAACCAACGGGAAGTGATTTTACAACAGAAGTTTCTATTGCTGCCCAATCGGTCACCCTTACAAAAAAGGCCCAGGAGAGCGTTGCTTATCTATCGGATTGAACAGATACCTGCTACGGCTCACAGCTATCTAATGATGATTGATGAGTTGAACCTACAGTTTTAGGTGGGTTCCAAACCAACGGGAAGTGATTTTACAACAGAAGTTTCTTTTGCTGGCAAATCCAATCGGTCACCCTTACAAACAGGAGCACAGGAGAGCGTTGCTTATCTATCTGATTGAACAGATACCTGCTACGGCTCACAGCTATCTAATGATGATTGATGAGCTGGAGCTACAGTTTTAGGTGGGTTCCAAACCAACGGGAAGTGATTTTACAACAGAAGTTTCTTTTGCTGGCAAATCCAATCGGTCACCCTTACAAACAGGAGCACAGGAGAGCGTTGCTTATCTATCGGATTGAACAGATACCTGCTACGGCTCACAGCTATCTAATGTTGATTGATGAGTTGGACCTACAGTTTTAAGTGGGTTCCAAACCAACGGGAAGTAATTGTACAGCAGAAGTTTCTATTGCTGCCCAATCGGTCACCCTTACAAAAAAGGCCCAGGAGAGCGTTGCTTATCTATCTGATTGAACAGATACCTGCTACGGCTCACAGCTATCTAATGATGATTGATGAGCTGGAGCTACAGTTTTAGGTGGGTTCCAAACCAACGGGAAGTGATTTTACAACAGAAGTTTCTATTGCTGCCCAATCGGTCACCCTTACAAAAAAGGCCCAGGAGAGCGTTGCTTATCTATCGGATTGAACAGATACCTGCTACGGCTCACAGCTATCTAATGATGATTGATGAGCTGGAGCTACAGTTTTAGGTGGGTTCCAAACCAACGGGAAGTGATTTTACAACAGAAGTTTCTTTTGCTGGCAAATCCAATCGGTCACCCTTACAAAAAAGGCCCAGGAGAGCGTTGCTTATCTATCTGATTGAACAGATACCTGCTACGGCTCACAGCTATCTAATGATGATTGATGAGCTGGAGCTACAGTTTTAGGTGGGTTCCAAACCAACGGGAAGTGATTTTAGAGCAGAAGATTCTATTGCTGCCCAATCGGTCACCCTTACAAAGAAGGCCAAGGAGAGCGTTGCTTATCTATCGGATTGAACAGATACCTGCTACGGCTCACAGCTATCTAATGATGATTGATGAGCTGGAGCTACAGTTTTAGGTGGGTTCCAAACCAACGGGAAGTGATTTTACAACAGAAGTTTCTTTTGCTGGCAAATCCAATCGGTCACCCTTACAAACAGGAGCACAGGAGAGCGTTGCTTATCTATCGGATTGAACAGATACCTGCTATGGCTCACAGCTATCTAATGATGATTGATAAGTTGGACCTACAGTTTTAGGTGGGTTCCAAACCAACGGGAAGTGATTTTACAACAGAAGTTTCTTTTGCTGGCAAATCCAATCGGTCACCCTTACAAAAAAGGCCCAGGAGAGCGTTGCTTATCTATCGGATTGAACAGATACCTGCTACGGCTCACAGCTATCTAATGTTGATTGATGAGTTGGACCTACAGTTTTAAGTGGGTTCCAAACCACCGGAAGTAATTGTACAGCAGAAGTTTCTATTGCTGCCCAATCGGTCACCCTTACAAAAAAGGCCCAGGAGAGCGTTGCTTATCTATCTGATTGAACAGATACCTGCTACGGCTCACAGCTATCTAATGATGATTGATGAGCTGGAGCTACAGTTTTAGGTGGGTTCCAAACCAACGGGAAGTGATTTTACAACAGAAGTTTCTATTGCTGCCCAATCGGTCACCCTTACAAAAAAGGCCCAGGAGAGCGTTGCTTATCTATCGGATTGAACAGATACCTGCTACGGCTCACAGCTATCTAATGATGATTGATGAGTTGAACCTACAGTTTTAGGTGGGTTCCAAACCAACGGGAAGTGATTTTACAACAGAAGTTTCTTTTGCTGGCAAATCCAATCGGTCACCCTTACAAACAGGAGCACAGGAGAGCGTTGCTTATCTATCTGATTGAACAGATACCTGCTACGGCTCACAGCTATCTAATGATGATTGATGAGCTGGAGCTACAGTTTTAGGTGGGTTCCAAACCAACGGGAAGTGATTTTACAACAGAAGTTTCTTTTGCTGGCAAATCCAATCGGTCACCCTTACAAACAGGAGCACAGGAGAGCGTTGCTTATCTATCGGATTGAACAGATACCTGCTACGGCTCACAGCTATCTAATGTTGATTGATGAGTTGGACCTACAGTTTTAAGTGGGTTCCAAACCAACGGGAAGTAATTGTACAGCAGAAGTTTCTATTGCTGCCCAATCGGTCACCCTTACAAAAAAGGCCCAGGAGAGCGTTGCTTATCTATCTGATTGAACAGATACCTGCTACGGCTCACAGCTATCTAATGATGATTGATGAGCTGGAGCTACAGTTTTAGGTGGGTTCCAAACCAACGGGAAGTGATTTTACAACAGAAGTTTCTATTGCTGCCCAATCGGTCACCCTTACAAAAAAGGCCCAGGAGAGCGTTGCTTATCTATCGGATTGAACAGATACCTGCTACGGCTCACAGCTATCTAATGATGATTGATGAGCTGGAGCTACAGTTTTAGGTGGGTTCCAAACCAACGGGAAGTGATTTTACAACAGAAGTTTCTTTTGCTGGCAAATCCAATCGGTCACCCTTACAAAAAAGGCCCAGGAGAGCGTTGCTTATCTATCTGATTGAACAGATACCTGCTACGGCTCACAGCTATCTAATGATGATTGATGAGCTGGACCTACAGTTTTAGGTGGGTTCCAAACCAACGGCAAGTGATTTTAGAGCAGAAGATTCTATTGCTGCCCAATCGGTCACCCTTACAAAGAAGGCCAAGGAGAGCGTTGCTTATCTATCGGATTGAACAGATACCTGCTACGGCTCACAGCTATCTAATGATGATTGATGAGCTGGAGCTACAGTTTTAGGTGGGTTCCAAACCAACGGGAAGTGATTTTACAACAGAAGTTTCTTTTGCTGGCAAATCCAATCGGTCACCCTTACAAACAGGAGCACAGGAGAGCGTTGCTTATCTATCGGATTGAACAGATACCTGCTATGGCTCACAGCTATCTAATGATGATTGATAAGTTGGACCTACAGTTTTAGGTGGGTTCCAAACCAACGGGAAGTGATTTTACAACAGAAGTTTCTTTTGCTGGCAAATCCAATCGGTCACCCTTACAAAAAAGGCCCAGGAGAGCGTTGCTTATCTATCGGATTGAACAGATACCTGCTACGGCTCACAGCTATCTAATGTTGATTGATGAGTTGGACCTACAGTTTTAAGTGGGTTCCAAACCACCGGAAGTAATTGTACAGCAGAAGTTTCTATTGCTGCCCAATCGGTCACCCTTACAAAAAAGGCCCAGGAGAGCGTTGCTTATCTATCTGATTGAACAGATACCTGCTACGGCTCACAGCTATCTAATGATGATTGATGAGCTGGAGCTACAGTTTTAGGTGGGTTCCAAACCAACGGGAAGTGATTTTACAACAGAAGTTTCTTTTGCTGGCAAATCCAATCGGTCACCCTTACAAAAAAGGCCCAGGAGAGCGTTGCTTATCTATCGGATTGAACAGATACCTGCTACGGCTCACAGCTATCTAATGATGATTGATGAGCTGGACCTACAGTTTTAGGTGGGTTCCAAACCAATTTGAAGTGATTTTACAGCAGAAGTTTCTATTGCTGCCCAATCGGTCACCCTTACAAACAGGAGCACAGGAGAGCGTTGCTTATCTATCGGATTGAACAGATACCTGCTACGGCTCACAGCTATCTAATGATGATTGATGAGCTGGACCTACAGTTTTAGGTGGGTTCCAAACCAACGGGAAGTGATTTTACAACAGAAGTTTCTTTTGCTGGCAAATCCAATCGGTCACCCTTACAAAAAAGGCCCAGGAGAGCGTTGCTTATCTATCGGATTGAACAGATACCTGCTACGGCTCACAGCTATCTAATGATGATTGATGAGCTGGACCTACAGTTTTAGGTGGGTTCCAAACCAATTTGAAGTGATTTTACAGCAGAAGTTTCTATTGCTGCCCAATCGGTCACCCTTACAAACAGGAGCACAGGAGAGCGTTGCTTATCTATCGGATTGAACAGATACCTGCTACGGCTCACAGCTATCTAATGATGATTGATGAGCTGGACCTACAGTTTTAGGTGGGTTCCAAACCAATTTGAAGTGATTTTACAGCAGAAGTTTCTATTGCTGCCCAATCGGTCACCCTTACATACAGGAGCCTCACCGTTCGTATCTTATCTCTATTTGATTGAACAGATACCTGCTACGGCTCACAGCTATCTAATGATGATTGATGAGCTGGAGCTACAGTTTTAGGTGGGTTCCAAACCAACGGGAAGTAATTTTACAGCAGATGTTTCTATTGCTGCCCAATCGGTCACCCTTACAAAGAAGGCCCAGGAGAGCGTTGCTTATCTATCGGATTGAACAGAGGAAGAAAAACAAGAATAGGGAACGAAAAAGGAGAAAAAAGATTGAGAAGAAGAAAAGAAGAAGTAGAAGAAAAAGAGAAAGAAGAAAAAGATGAGGAAGAAAAAAAAGGAGAAAAAGAAGAGGAAGAGGAAGAAGAGGAATAAAAAGAAGAAGAAATAGGGAACGAAAAAGAAGAAGAAAAAGGAGAAAAAGAAGAGGAAGAAGAAAAAGAAGAGGAAGAAGAAAAAGAAGAAGTGGAAGAAGAAGAAGAAGAAGAAAAAGAGGAAAAAAAGAAGAAGAAATAGGGAAAGAAAAAGAAGAAGAAAAAGACGAAGAAAACGAAGATGGAGAAGAAGAAAAAGAAGAAGTTGTGAAAAAGAAGGAGGAGAAGAATTAAAAAATGTCTTTAGCACAGGTGTACTGTCGTTGAGTATGTAGAAAATCTACATTTGGAATGTATTTTACAAAGTCTAATAAAGTCGCAGACCCGGGATAACTCGGTCGATCTGTACCAAACCCAAAGCATAACCTATCGATTATCGAAGTCAGTCGATTATTTCACTATCGACTATCGATTGTCAGTCGATTATTTCACTGGACTACATACTGAACTGCAGCTAATATGGTTTGTCAAAAACTTATGATTGAATGCTTTAATAAAATCGACTAAGATCTAAAATGAAGTTTTTTTTTTGAAAAATACAGGTTCTAAATATTGTTTTAAACAGTATTTATTGTAGGTTAGTCAAACCTTGAATGCTGGTGCGTTTAAAAGATTAGAATTTGATAGATCTGACTCCACCAATCGTAGAAATTCGAATGTATCACTAAATGTAGCTAATAATAGACATTTAGCCAAGTTTTCAATTATTAAATTAAAGGAAATCCTCAGTAATAACTACAAAACATGACAATTTTTATCAAAAACCCAATAATGATTGGGAAAAAATAATAAATTAACCCAACCCAACACCTAACCTATACTCAGGCGACCCAAAACCAACATAACCTATTTGGTGCACCATAAAAATCGATTACAAGATATTTGTAAATATTACATAGAAATACGTGGAAATAAAACGATACTTATCAGAAATTGTTGACAAAATTGCGATGTTATTGAATTTTTTTGAGGGTTATAAAGTTATTGGTCAGTCTACCCACATTAGGTGGATAGAATCCAGTGATGTAAAACAATTTCTGGAGGAAATATGAACGAAATAAGTGTTTAATCTACAAATTAATCAAATGCTCACCTTTTCCTGGGTAATATAATGTTGGTTGAGTTAGTTTTCAGTCAGAATTCTTGATAAATATGTCACACATCAATTATTACTACCTTATAATCAATTTGTACATTACGGTCGCGTTCACAAATGAGACACAAACTAGGAATTGGTGAATTTCGATCGCGAAACCTCACTCACTGTTAAAAATAATTGGTTAATTTTGTTTTAAGTAATTTAATATCACTTTCAACTGCAGTCTGGAATGGTAGTCGCGATGACACGGAATGGAAGTACCTTGAGACCACGAATAACCTCGATTTTACTGAGTCTTCCACCGAAATAAACAAAATTTAGGTACTTTAATTACGATTCTATCAACAAATTTACGTACATTTATTGAATAAAACTATTAAGAATCATTAACTTAATCAAGATTGACGAATATTTATAACAAATACCACTTTCACCAGAGCCAACGCACTCCTAACTTTATTGGTAAACTGAGCGACAGTGCGTAGTGCGACATCTGGTGAGAGATTTCCTAACTTCAGTAATGGCCGACGACAACCGCTAAATTTGAATTTATAATGGATACTTTGGGTACATTGTTTCCGATCAGGAAATACTTGAACAATCTAACAGCAAAATGGATTATTCCAATTTTTACCAACTTAAACTGGACGAAATCGTTTCGCTTCTGAAGAGGTGACAGGCTGATGAAGCATCTCCTCAGAAGCGAAATGCATTCCTCTAGTTTTTTAGTTGGAATCATGATATTTAAATGAAAATAAAGTGTCAATTTTGAGATGATGTACTCGTTAAAATTCATGAATCTTCAACCAAAAAACCCTCCAAAAGCAATATCAGTGTCAGAAAAATATATATATATATACTTTAATATCAAACTAATCACCTTTCCTTATCATTATTGAGCTACTCCATTTGACCTTCCTTAAGTCAAGCAAGCCTTCATGAATATTTTTTTTTTTTTTTGAGGATGAAGCCCACTTAGGTCTCAGAGGTGGATGATGGTGATTGATAAGTTGGACCTACAGTTTTAGGTGGGTTCCGAACCACCCGCAAGTGATTTTACAGCAGAGAACAGTGCCTTGTTTAGTGGCCAATCTAATCGGTCACCGTTACAAACAGGACCTACGAGAACGCAGCTTATCTGTCTGATTGAACAGATACCTGCTACGGCTCACGGCTATCACTTCCCTGATTACTGAGTTGGACCTACAGTTTTAGGTGGGTTCCGAACAACCCGCAAGTGATTTTCAGCAGAGAGCAATGCCTTTTTTGCTGGCCAATCTAATCGGTCACCTTTACAAACAGGACCTACGAGAACGCAGCTTATCTCTATCTGATTGAACAGATACCTGCTACGGCTCGCGGCTATCACTTCCCTGATTACTGAGTTGGACCTACAGTTTTAGGTGGGTTCCGAACAACCCGCAAGTGATTTTCAGCAGAGAGCAATGCCTTTTTTGCTGGCCAATCTAATCGGTCACCGTTACAAACAGGACCTACAAGAACGCAGCTTATCTCTATCCGATTGAACAGATACCTGCTACGGCTCACGGCTATCACTTCCCTGCAGTTTTGGACCTACAGTTTTAGGTGGGTTCCCAACCACCCGCAAGTGATTCTACAGCAGAGAACAGTGTCTTTTTTGCTGGCCAATCTAATCGGTCACCGTTACAAACAGGACTTACGAGAACGCAGCTTATCTCTCTGATTGAACAGATACCTGCTACGGCTCACGGCTATCACTTCCCTGATTACTGAGTTGGACCTACAGTTTTAGGTGGGTTCCGAACAACCCGCAAGTGATTTTCAGCAGAGAGCAATGCCTTTTTTGCTGGCCAATCTAATCGGTCACCGTTACAAACAGGACCTACGAGAACGCAGCTTATCTCTATCTGATTGAACAGATACCTGCTACGGCTAGCAGCTATCACTTCTCGAATCGGTCACCGTTACAAACAGGACCTACGAGAACGCAGCTTATCTCTATCCGATTGAACAGATACCTGCTACGGCTCACGGCTATCACTTCCCTGCAGTTTTGGACCTACAGTTTTAGGTGGGTTCCCAACCACCCGCAAGTGATTCTACAGCAGAGAACAGTGTCTTTTTTGCTGGCCAATCTAATCGGTCACCGTTACAAACAGGACTTACGAGAACGCAGCTTATCTCTCTGATTGAACAGATACCTGCTACGGCTCGCGGCTATCACTGATGACTTGATGAGTCAATGTGTCACTACAATAATTGAACAAATTACTTTCCTACCTAACAAGTGTCTTAAAAAATCCCTATTTCCAAGATTTATGATGTACGTCAGTTATCTCCAGAAATCTCCTTATTAGGAAGACCCCTTTCAATCTAATATTAAAACTGACACTGTATTTCACTTTAAATAATGTTTTACTCACATATATTGGAGATGCTTGAGGAATGCATTTCATTTCTGAAAAGAAGCTTCGTCAGCCTGCCGCCAGGGGTCATGCAAGTGAAATGTATTCCTCAAGAATCTTCAATATATGTGAGTAAAACATTATTTAAAAGTGAAATACAGTGTCAGTTTTAATATTAGATTGTTATGATGTTGAAGATCCATCTTGTTTCCACTAATATGTAATATAAACTTAAAAAAACTACTTTTAAATGGAAATCAACTCACGTTATGGCGTGACGGCCGTTTCGCTCTGTTGTCTAGAGCATCGTCAGACGACCCACAGTACACTGACTTAAGGTATGAGTTTGAGGGTTATGTATGTTGGAATGGTGATGGGGTGGGGGGATGAGTAGGCGGGAGGTTTGAAATTGGGATTATTTTGTCAAATAGAGTATGTGAGAAGAAGTTAAGTTGATCATTTAAAATGTTGTCAGGTTCCTGCTTTGCATGTTTGTAAATCTCATATTGTTCTAAAACATTGAGTTTCTGGCTTTTGTGAGTGAAGTGTAGTGTGTCTAAATTAGTGTCAATGTCTGTATAACTGTGGCCTGTTAAAAATGATGTGTTCAGCAAAAATGGAATGTGTGTTTGGGTGTGAGATGGCTCTTGTGTGTTCTTTGAATCTAGTGGTGAATGTCTTGCCAGTTTGTCCTATATAGAACTTGTTGCAGTCATTGAATTTCAATTTGTAAATTCCAGATCTGTTGTACTTGTTTTGAGATGTTGTCTGAGACTGCAGGTGTTTTTTGAGTGAATTAGTTGTTCTGTAAGCTATTTTATATTTGAGTTTCCTGAATGATGCTGCTATTTTTTGAGTTTTGTTGTTGAGGTAAGTAAGTGTGATGAATGTATGGGGGTTGTCATTCTGTTTGTTGCTGGTGTGAGTGATTGGTTCTGTTGATATTCTGTGCAGTAGTTTGTCTATTAGTGTGTGTTTGTAACCATTCTGTTGTGCTATGTATTTTATAGTATTCAATTCTATATTGTAATCTTCTTGTGACATAGGAATGTTTGTTAGTCGGTGGAGCATGTGATTGAAAGCGGCATGTTTATGTTGGGTTGGGTGATTTGATGTGTTATGTATTACGGTACTGTATCAGTTGTTGTGGGTTTCCTGTAAATTCTAAATGTTTTGAATGCATGTTCCTGCTTTGTTATAGTGATTTTTTTTTTTTTTTGTAGATTACGTCTTGGAGACTCCAGTTAAGGAGTATAAGACAAGTCAGATCAACAATATTATACACTAGATACCATAATTACTTCAATTAGTTGAGGTGAGGCTTAATTTTGATGTGAAAGGAACTCTTGTACACTATAAAAAGCTTTATCAACTAAATATTTCTTCAATTGTTTTTTAAATATTTCTATATTTTCAAGACTCTTCAAAAACTGCGGTAGCTTGTTGTAGAATTTCCTACCAATATAACTAGGTTTTTGTTTGAATAAGCTACTATTGTGACTCACCAAGTGATAATCTCCTCGGCTTCTTGTATTATAATCATGTACATCAAGATTTTGGTTAATATCATTCGTTTTTACATATAAAGTAGCTTCATACACATATAAGCAGGGTACAGTTAGGAGACCAAGTCTCTTGAACAACGGCCTACATGAATCTAATCTATTCACTATTTCTATACACCTAACCGCTTTCTTTTGGATCTTAAACACCCTATAAAGATATTGTTTTGATGAATTACCCCATACTAAGATAGCATACCTAATATGTGACAGTAAGAGCCCATGGTAAGCTGTAAAAAGTAACTTTTTGTCATTCAATCTAGCGAGCTGTCGCAGGACAAATACCCCAGATGAAATTTTACTACATATTTTCTCAATGTATGGAGTCCAGGTCAATCGTCTATCCAACATAACTCCTAGAAATGCAATTTTTTCTTCCTGGTCTAATTGATTATCGTTTACAAACACGTTTATAGCCCTATCTTCATTTAAATTATGTTTGTTTTTGAATTGAAGGTATTGGCATTTTTTACTATTTATAGTTAATTTCAACTGATTTAAAAATTGGACAATGGACTGTACACCTATATGGGCACTTATTTCTAAATTATCTAGAATGGAATTGCTGAAAATGAGTGATGTATCATCAGCAAATAAGAGGGCTCTACCACTAATTAATTCTTTAGGTAAACGGTTGACATATAACAAAAAAAGCAATGGACCTAGTATTGACCCCTGAGGCACTCCAGCTTGCACCTCTAATTTATTAGATTTATTCTTTACTATACTATTACCAACTACTGTAGTTAGTTCTACACATTGTTTTCTCCCAATAAGATATGATTCAAACCATTTCAGTTCAACCCCATTTACACCTACATTTTGCAGTATTTCCAATGAAGTTCTATGATTAACACAATCAAATGCCTTTGACAGATCTAAGAAGATTGCAGTAGCTTTATCACCTGAATCTATTATATCTATTAGTTTTTCAACTAGGGAAACTATGACTGTTTTTGTAATCTTGTTTTAGAGTAATCTATATTAGTAAGGATGTTATCAATTATTGATGTCCAAGAAGTTGATACTATTATTGTGTTCAAGTTCTAAGGTGAATTTTAAATTGGGATGGATTTTATTGAGATTGGTGTGGAATATTTCAGTTTGTCTTTTATTGCCTTTGTATAGAATTAGAATGTCATCAACATATCGGTGCCAGCTGATGATTTTGTCTGTATTATGTAGGATATGTTTTTGTTCTATATTGTGGACAAAGATTTCAGCTA
Organism: Conomelus anceps; assembly: GCA_948455865.1. Classification (NCBI taxonomy): domain Eukaryota; kingdom Metazoa; phylum Arthropoda; class Insecta; order Hemiptera; family Delphacidae; genus Conomelus; species Conomelus anceps. The sequence continues at coordinate 2,610,643 of OX418222.1, read as the reverse complement.
GGATGCAAGAAATTGGGGAACCCATAGGAAGGCCATGAGGTTGTGATATGGCCGTCACGCCATAACGTGAGTTAATTTCCATTTAAAAGTGTTTTTTTAAGTTTATATTACATATTAGTGGAAACAAGATGGATCTTCAACATCATAATTCCATTTAAAAGTAGTTTTTTTAAGTTTATTTTAGATTGTTCAGTAAGTGTTTCGTCATGGAAAACATCACAGACTCCTTTTAAGTCCCAATCGCTCAATGATGAGCAGAATTTGATGAAAATTCAATTAGACAGCGCATCAGCCTCAATCTGATGGCTCTACAAGACTTTAAACTTGAGTAAGTTGAAGCTAGCTAAAATATTTAACTAATAAATTACAGAGTTTCATAAAATTTACAAAATCTGCTTAGTTTTTTCCAAATTATTTGGATTTTCAATTTTTATTACCACAAGATGCTTCTTGGTACAGTTTGAATACAAATTATTTCCATATTTATCTATCCTATAATTTAGGTTTTAAACTATCATTGGTGTAAACATTGAAGTTGGAAGAAAGTGTTATTTTATGAGATTTTTTTTTGTAGATTACGTCTTGGAGACTCCAGTTAAGGAGTATAAGACAAGTCAGATCAACAATATTACACACTAGATACCATAATTACTATATCAATTAGTTGAGGTGAGGCTTAATTTTGATGTGAAAGGAACTCTTGTACACTATAAAAAGCTAAACTAAATATTTCTTCAATTGTTTTTTTAATATTTCTATATTTTCAAGACTCTTCAAAAACTGCGGTAGCTTATTGTTGTAGAATTTCCTACCAATATAACTAGGTTTTTGTTTGAATAAGCTACTATTGTGACTCACCAAGTGATAATCTCCTCGGCTTCTTGTATTATAATCATGTACATCAAGATTTTGGTTAATATCATTCGTTTTTACATACAAAGTAGCTTCATACACATATAAGCAGGGTACAGTTAGGAGACCAAGTCTCTTGAACAACGGCCTACATGAATCTAATCTATTTACTCTTTCCATACACCTAACCGCTTTCTTTTGGATCTTAAACACCCTATCAAGATTTTGTTTTGATGAATTACCCCATACTGAGATAGCATATCTAATAAGAGCCCATGGTAAGCTGTAAAAAGTAACTTTTTGTCCTTCAATCTAGCGAGCTGTCGCAGGACAAATACCACAGATGTAATAATAGATTAACATGCAAATCAATAACCGTTTTATCTCATGATCTTCTAAATCATTAGCATTGTGTATTTTTAAATTGGTTGTGGATGAATATTCACCACACCTTCATCAGGAATTCATTTTCGCCTCTAAAGAGAGACTTCATCAGCTCATTTTTGGTAACTTGAAGCCCACATAGGTCTGAGACCTGTGCGTGGTTAATGAGTTGGATGATGCGGTGATTGATGAGTTGGACCTACATTTTTACGTGGGTTTCGAACCACCGGGAAGTGATTTTACAGCAGAGAACAGTGTCTTTTTTGCTGGCCAATCTAATCGGTCACCGTTACAAAGTGGACCCGGGAGAATGCAGCTTATATCTCTATCTGATTGAACAGATACCTGCTACGGCTCGCGCGGCTATCACTTCCCTAAATAATATTTTAAGCTACTCGTTACATTCGTTTCAGTTTGAGATTGATAATGGTGTAACAACCGAAACTAGTGTCTCACTTTCTTTGTAACTTCTGCTCTATAGTTATACAATAATGTTGTGAAAGATTGAAACTAAGTGAAAATAACTGTTTTGTAAAACATGTATATTAGGTACCTACTCAACTTTTGTGTGAGCTGCTTCACTGGGGTGAACAAGAGGTACGTGATGTCTTTATTGTGGCTTGCTCAATGATAATTTCTCCTCATTGACCTCACGTAAGCCTCCTTACATGAAACTGTGGAGAAAATGTGTTAGAGGAGTTAGGTTTTAGTATTTAATTAAATTTATGTGGGACTATCAGTTTATTTTTTGTGAATAAATCCAGTTTGAAAATTTATTCATTCACATAAATCATGAATAAAATGGGTAAAGTGGGGCATCTCTGTTTGACTATTTCTTGAAACAATTTTTCGTCTTCTGCTGCTGTTCTTTTTATCAAAGTTTTCCTGTATAAATTTGTACCCAATTTTTGTATCAATAATCTACCAATAATAATCTAGCAGATTATCCATGCTTTGTATCGATATGGCAAATAATTTATGTTACTCCTTAAATTAATTTATTTGAAACTTTAATACCGTATTTTATTCCTGCTTCATAGGGTAGCAAAGCAATGTGGTGAATCAATACCATAGAAATATTTAAATTTGAAATGTAATGCCTTGTAACGGTTTTTGTAACAGCCGCCATTGAAGTCAGCTGATCGATCCAAACCAAGTATCAACTAGTGTGAATCTGGGTACATTCTTTGTCTATTTGGCACTCTACAAATTCCATAAATATTATGAAAAATTTATAAAAACATTTGAAAATGTTTTATGTGAATCACGATATACTTATTTGAGTTTTATAATATTTGGGAGACTTTTGACACATAGACATTTTGAAACATGGAATCACTTTATAAATGAAGAATATGGTCATACAAATTAGGTCAACATACATGCTTAAAATAAATATAAATATTTATTGTAAAAACACAATTTTTAACTGATAAATAAATTAAATGTTTGAAATTATGTGGCGATCAGCTAACATAACCTCAAACCAATGCCTTCTACAGGTACTTTAGAAGGCATTGGTCAAACTTCCATCTTTCAATTGGTTTATTGCCGGCTGATTCAAAATAAGTGGGATTGCTACAACTAGAAGCGTGTGTCAAAAATCAAGGAACTTAGAATAAAATTATTGCAAAAATTATATTGAAATCGCATTAATATTAAATAACTCTAGGGGCTATGGCCTGGAACAATTTAAAAATATTACAACATAGAATTTGTGACTGAAAATCTTGAAGGATCACGTCAAGTGATGCTCAATAACTTTGCCTTGTTACATCAGTTCCGGAACCCACCTAAAACTGTAGGTCCAACTCATTACCCACACACAGGTCTCAGACCTATGAGGGCTTCATCTTAAAAAAAAAATTACATGAAAATTATATACTAGAAGAGCTCAATCACAAATTAATATCAAAACTGACAATTTATTTCTATTTAAATTGTAATGATTTTTCTCACTTGTACTGTAGGAATGCATTTCCCTTCTGAGGAGAAACTTTATTATAAGAAGCTTGAAGTAGAAGTCTGATGAAGCTTCTCTTAAGAACCGAAATGCATTCCTCCAATATAAGTGAGAAAAATCATAATTTAAATAGAAATAAGGTGTGTATTGATATTATATAGGCGGATGGAGTTTCTCTTTAGAAGTGAAATGCATTCCTCCAGTAGAAGTGAGTGAAAATCCTAATTTAAATGGAAATACAGTGTGAATTTTTATATTAGAGTTGATGAGGCTTCTCCTTAGAAGCGAAATGCATTCCTCCAATATAAGTGAGAAAAATCATAATTTAAATAGAAATACGGTGTCAGTTTTGATATTAGATAGGCGGATGAAGTTTCTCTTTAGAAGTGAAATGCATTCCTCCAGTAGAAGTGAGTAAAAATTAAAATAATTCAAATAGAAATACAGTGTCAATTTTTATATTAGAGTTGATGAGGCTTCTCCTTAAAAGCGAAATGCATTCCTCCAATATAAGTGAGAAAAATCATAATTTTAATAGAAATAAGGTGTGTTTTGATATTAGATAGGCGGATGAAGTTTCTCTTTAGAAGTGAAATGCATTCCTCCAGTAGAAGTGAGTGAAAATCCTAATTTAAATGGGAATACAGTGTCAATTTTTATATTAGAGTTGATGAAGCTTCTCCTTAGAACCGAAATGCATTCCTCCAATATAAGTGAGAAAAATCATAATTTTAATAGAAATAAGGTGTGTTTTGATATTAGATAGGCGGATGAAGTTTCTCTTTAGAAGTGAAATGCATTCCTCCAGTAGAAGTGAGTGAAAATCCTAATTTAAATGGGAATACAGTGTCAATTTTTATATTAGAGTTGATGAAGCTTCTCCTTAGAACCGAAATGCATTCCTCCAATATAAGTGAGAAAAATCATAATTTTAATAGAAATAAGGTGTGTTTTGATATTAGATAGGCGGATGAAGTTTCTCTTTAGAAGTGAAATGCATTCCTCCAGTAGAAGTGAGTGAAAATCCTAATTTAAATGGAAATACAGTGTCAATTTTTATATTAGAGTTGATGAAGCTTCTCCTTAGAACCGAAATGCATTCCTCCAATATAAGTGAGAAAAATCATAATTTTAATAGGAATAAGGTGTGTTTTGATATTATAGATAGGCGGATGAAGTTTCTCTTTAGAAGTGAAATGCATTCCTCCAGTAGAAGTGAGTGAAAATCCTAATTTAAATAGAAATAAGGTGTGTTTTGATATTAGATAGGCGGATGAAGTTTCTCTTTAGAAGTGAAATGCATTCCTCCAATAAATGTTAGTAAAATAATCATTTAAATGGAAATACAGTGTCAATTTTTATATTAGAGTTGATGAAGCTTCTCCTTAGAACCGAAATGCATTCCTCCAATATAAGTGAGAAAAATCATAATTTTAATAGAAATAAGGTGTGTTTTGATATTAGATAGGCGGATGAAGTTTCTCTTTAGAAGTGAAATGCATTCCTCCAGTAGAAGTGAGTGAAAATCCTAATTTAAATGGGAATACAGTGTCAATTTTTATATTAGAGTTGATGAAGCTTCTCCTTAGAACCGAAATGCATTCCTCCAATATAAGTGAGAAAAATCATAATTTTAATAGAAATAAGGTGTGTTTTGATATTAGATAGGCGGATGAAGTTTCTCTTTAGAAGTGAAATGCATTCCTCCAGTAGAAGTGAGTGAAAATCCTAATTTAAATGGGAATACAGTGTCAATTTTTATATTAGAGTTGATGAAGCTTCTCCTTAGAACCGAAATGCATTCCTCCAATATAAGTGAGAAAAATCATAATTTTAATAGAAATAAGGTGTGTTTTGATATAAGATAGGCAGATGAAGTTTCTCTTTAGAAGTGAAATGCATTCCTCCAGTAGAAGTGAGTGAAAATCCTAATTTAAATGGGAATACAGTGTCAATTTTTATATTAGAGTTGATGAAGCTTCTCCTTAGAACCGAAATGCATTCCTCCAATATAAGTGAGAAAAATCATAATTTTAATAGAAATAAGGTGTGTTTTGATATTAGATAGGCGGATGAAGTTTCTCTTTAGAAGTGAAATGCATTCCTCCAGTAGAAGTGAGTGAAAATCCTAATTTAAATGGGAATACAGTGTCAATTTTTATATTAGAGTTGATGAAGCTTCTCCTTAGAACCGAAATGCATTCCTCCAATATAAGTGAGAAAAATCATAATTTTAATAGAAATAAGGTGTGTTTTGATATTAGATAGGCGGATGAAGTTTCTCTTTAGAAGTGAAATGCATTCCTCCAGTAGAAGTGAGTGAAAATCCTAATTTAAATGGGAATACAGTGTCAATTTTTATATTAGAGTTGATGAAGCTTCTCCTTAGAACCGAAATGCATTCCTCCAATATAAGTGAGAAAAATCATAATTTAAATAGAAATACGGTGTCAGTTTTGATATTAGATAGGCGGATGAAGTTTCTCTTTAGAAGTGAAATGCATTCCTCCAGTAGAAGTGAGTAAAAATTAAAATAATTCAAATAGAAATACAGTGTCAATTTTTATATTAGAGTTGATGAGGCTTCTCCTTAGAAGCGAAATGCATTCCTCCAATATAAGAGAGAAGAATCATAATTTAAATAGAAATACGGTGTCAGTTTTGATATTAGATAGGCGGATGAAGTTTCTCTTTAGAAGTGAAATGCATTCCTCCAGTAGAAGTGAGTAAAAATTAAAATAATTCAAATAGAAATACAGTGTCAATTTTTATATTAGAGTTGATGAGGCTTCTCCTTAGAAGCGAAATGCATTCCTCCAATATAAGTGAGAAAAATCATAATTTAAATAGAAATACGGTGTCAGTTTTGATATTAGATAGGCGGATGAAGTTTCTCTTTAGAAGTGAAATGCATTCCTCCAGTAGAAGTGAGTAAAAATCCCAATTTAAATGGAAATACAGTGTCAATTTTTATATTAGAGTTGATGAAGCTTCTCCTTAGAAGCGAAATGCATTCCTCCAATATAAGTGAGAAAAATCATAATTTAAATAGAAATACGGTGTCAGTTTTGATATTAGATAGGCGGATGAAGTTTCTCTTTAGAAGTGAAATGCATTCCTCCAGTAGAAGTGAGTAAAAATTAAAATAATTCAAATAGAAATACAGTGTAGATTTTTATATTAGAGTTGATGAGGCTTCTCCTTAGAAGCGAAATGCATTCCTCCAATATAAGTGAGAAAAATCATAATTTAAATAGAAATACGGTGTCAGTTTTGATATTAGATAGGCGGATGAAGTTTCTCTTTAGAAGTGAAATGCATTCCTCCAGTAGAAGTGAGTGAGAATCCTAATTTAAATGGAAATACAGTGTCAATTTTTATATTAGAGTTGATGAGGCTTCTCCTTAGAAGCGAAATGCATTCCTCCAATATAAGTGAGAAAAATCATAATTTAAATAGAAATACGGTGTCAGTTTTGATATTAGATAGGCGGATGAAGTTTCTCTTTAGAAGTGAAATGCATTCCTCCAGTAGAAGTGAGTGAAAATCCTAATTTAAATGGGAATACAGTTTCAATTTTTATATTAGAGTTGATGAAGCTTCTCCTTAGAACCGAAATGCATTCCTCCAATATAAGTGAGAAAAATCATAATTTTAATAGAAATAAGGTGTGTTTTGATATTAGTTAGGCGGATGAAGTTTCTCTTTAGAAGTGAAATGCATTCCTCCAGTAGAAGTGAGTGAAAATCCTAATTTAAATGGGAATACAGTGTCAATTTTTATATTAGAGTTGATGAAGCTTCTCCTTAGAACCGAAATGCATTCCTCCAATATAAGTGAGAAAAATCATAATTTCAATAGAAATAAGGTGTGTTTTGATATTAGATAGGCGGATGAAGTTTCTCTTTAGAAGTGAAATGCATTCCTCCAGTAGAAGTGAGTGAAAATCCTAATTTAAATGGGAATACAGTGTCAATTTTTATAATTATTAGAGTTGATGAAGCTTCTCCTTAGAACCGAAATGCATTCTTCCAATATAAGTGAGAAAAATCATAATTTTAATAGAAATAAGGTGTGTTTTGATATTAGATTGGCGGATGAAGTTTCTCTTTAGAAGTGAAATGCATTCCTCCAGTAGAAGTGAGTGAAAATCCTAATTTAAATGGGAATACAGTGTCAATTTTTATAATTATTAGAGTTGATGAAGCTTCTCCTTAGAACCGAAATGCATTCCTCCAATATAAGTGAGAAAAATCATAATTTTAATAGAAATAAGGTGTGTTTTGATATTAGTTAGGCGGATGAAGTTTCTCTTTAGAAGTGAAATGCATTCCTCCAGTAGAAGTGAGTGAAAATCCTAATTTAAATGGGAATACAGTGTCAATTTTTATAATTATTAGAGTTGATGAAGCTTCTCCTTAGAACCGAAATGCATTCCTCCAATATAAGTGAGAAAAATCATAATTTTAATAGAAATAAGGTGTGTTTTGATATTAGATTGGCGGATGAAGTTTCTCTTTAGAAGTGAAATGCATTCCTCCAGTAGAAGTGAGTGAAAATCCTAATTTAAATGGGAATACAGTGTCAATTTTTATAATTATTAGAGTTGATGAAGCTTCTCCTTAGAACCGAAATGCATTCCTCCAATATAAGTGAGAAAAATCATAATTTTAATAGAAATAAGGTGTGTTTTGATATTAGATAGGCGGATGAAGTTTCTCTTTAGAAGTGAAATGCATTCCTTCAGTAGAAGTGAGTGAAAATCCTAATTTAAATGGGAATACAGTGTCAATTTTTATAATTATTAGAGTTGATGAAGCTTCTCCTTAGAACCGAAATGCATTCCTCCAATATAAGTGAGAAAAATCATAATTTTAATAGAAATAAGGTGTGTTTTGATATTAGATAGGCAGATGAAGTTTCTCTTTAGAAGTGAAATGCATTCCTTCAGTAGAAGTGAGTGAAAATCCTAATTTAAATGGGAATACAGTGTCAATTTTTATAATTATTAGAGTTGATGAAGCTTCTCCTTAGAACCGAAATGCATTCCTCCAATATAAGTGAGAAAAATCATAATTTTAATAGAAATAAGGTGTGTTTTGATATTAGATAGGCGGATGAAGTTTCTCTTTAGAAGTGAAATGCATTCCTCCAGTAGAAGTGAGTGAAAATCCTAATTTAAATGGGAATACAGTGTCAATTTTTATATTAGAGTTGATGAAGCTTCTCCTTAGAACCGAAATGCATTCCTCCAATATAAGTGAGAAAAATCATAATTTTAATAGAAATAAGGTGTGTTTTGATATTAGATAGGCGGATGAAGTTTCTCTTTAGAAGTGAAATGCATTCCTTCAGTAGAAGTGAGTGAAAATCCTAATTTAAATGGGAATACAGTGTCAATTTTTATAATTATTAGAGTTGATGAAGCTTCTCCTTAGAACCGAAATGCATTCCTCCAATATAAGTGAGAAAAATCATAATTTTAATAGAAATAAGGTGTGTTTTGATATTAGATAGGCGGATGAAGTTTCTCTTTAGAAGTGAAATGCATTCCTCCAGTAGAAGTGAGTGAAAATCCTAATTTAAATGGGAATACAGTGTCAATTTTTATAATTATTAGAGTTGATGAAGCTTCTCCTTAGAACCGAAATGCATTCCTCCAATATAAGTGAGAAAAATCATAATTTTAATAGAAATAAGGTGTGTTTTGATATTAGATAGGCGGATGAAGTTTCTCTTTAGAAGTGAAATGCATTCCTCCAGTAGAAGTGAGTGAAAATCCTAATTTAAATGGGAATACAGTGTCAATTTTTATATTAGAGTTGATGAAGCTTCTCCTTAGAACCGAAATGCATTCCTCCAATATAAGTGAGAAAAATCATAATTTTAATAGAAATAAGGTGTGTTTTGATATTAGATAGGCGGATGAAGTTTCTCTTTAGAAGTGAAATGCATTCCTCCAGTAGAAGTGAGTGAAAATCCTAATTTAAATGGGAATACAGTGTCAATTTTTATATTAGAGTTGATGAAGCTTCTCCTTAGAACCGAAATGCATTCCTCCAATATAAGTGAGAAAAATCATAATTTTAATAGAAATAAGGTGTGTTTTGATATTAGATAGGCGGATGAAGTTTCTCTTTAGAAGTGAAATGCATTCCTTCAGTAGAAGTGAGTGAAAATCCTAATTTAAATGGGAATACAGTGTCAATTTTTATAATTATTAGAGTTGATGAAGCTTCTCCTTAGAACCGAAATGCATTCCTCCAATATAAGTGAGAAAAATCATAATTTTAATAGAAATAAGGTGTGTTTTGATATTAGATAGGCGGATGAAGTTTCTCTTTAGAAGTGAAATGCATTCCTCCAGTAGAAGTGAGTGAAAATCCTAATTTAAATGGGAATACAGTGTCAATTTTTATAATTATTAGAGTTGATGAAGCTTCTCCTTAGAACCGAAATGCATTCCTCCAATATAAGTGAGAAAAATCATAATTTTAATAGAAATAAGGTGTGTTTTGATATTAGATAGGCGGATGAAGTTTCTCTTTAGAAGTGAAATGCATTCCTCCAGTAGAAGTGAGTGAAAATCCTAATTTAAATGGGAATACAGTGTCAATTTTTATAATTATTAGAGTTGATGAAGCTTCTCCTTAGAACCGAAATGCATTCCTCCAATATAAGTGAGAAAAATCATAATTTTAATAGAAATAAGGTGTGTTTTGATATTAGATAGGCGGATGAAGTTTCTCTTTAGAAGTGAAATGCATTCCTCCAGTAGAAGTGAGTGAAAATCCTAATTTAAATGGGAATACAGTGTCAATTTTTATATTATTAGAGTTGATGAAGCTTCTCCTTAGAACCGAAATGCATTCCTCCAATATAAGTGAGAAAAATCATAATTTTAATAGAAATAAGGTGTGTTTTGATATTAGATAGGCGGATGAAGTTTCTCTTTAGAAGTGAAATGCATTCCTTCAGTAGAAGTGAGTGAAAATCCTAATTTAAATGGGAATACAGTGTCAATTTTTATAATTATTAGAGTTGATGAAGCTTCTCCTTAGAACCGAAATGCATTCCTCCAATATAAGTGAGAAAAATCATAATTTTAATAGAAATAAGGTGTGTTTTGATATTAGATAGGCGGATGAAGTTTCTCTTTAGAAGTGAAATGCATTCCTCCAGTAGAAGTGAGTGAAAATCCTAATTTAAATGGGAATACAGTGTCAATTTTTATAATTATTAGAGTTGATGAAGCTTCTCCTTAGAACCGAAATGCATTCCTCCAATATAAGTGAGAAAAATCATAATTTTAATAGAAATAAGGTGTGTTTTGATATTAGATAGGCGGATGAAGTTTCTCTTTAGAAGTGAAATGCATTCCTCCAGTAGAAGTGAGTGAAAATCCTAATTTAAATGGGAATACAGTGTCAATTTTTATAATTATTAGAGTTGATGAAGCTTCTCCTTAGAACCGAAATGCATTCCTCCAATATAAGTGAGAAAAATCATAATTTTAATAGAAATAAGGTGTGTTTTGATATTAGATAGGCGGATGAAGTTTCTCTTTAGAAGTGAAATGCATTCCTCCAGTAGAAGTGAGTGAAAATCCTAATTTAAATGGGAATACAGTGTCAATTTTTATAATTATTAGAGTTGATGAAGCTTCTCCTTAGAACCGAAATGCATTCCTCCAATATAAGTGAGAAAAATCATAATTTTAATAGAAATAAGGTGTGTTTTGATATTAGATAGGCGGATGAAGTTTCTCTTTAGAAGTGAAATGCATTCCTCCAGTAGAAGTGAGTGAAAATCCTAATTTAAATGGGAATACAGTGTCAATTTTTATAATTATTAGAGTTGATGAAGCTTCTCCTTAGAACCGAAATGCATTCCTCCAATATAAGTGAGAAAAATCATAATTTTAATAGAAATAAGGTGTGTTTTGATATTAGATAGGCGGATGAAGTTTCTCTTTAGAAGTGAAATGCATTCCTCCAGTAGAAGTGAGTGAAAATCCTAATTTAAATGGGAATACAGTGTCAATTTTTATAATTATTAGAGTTGATGAAGCTTCTCCTTAGAACCGAAATGCATTCCTCCAATATAAGTGAGAAAAATCATAATTTTAATAGAAATAAGGTGTGTTTTGATATTAGAAAGAGGCGGATGAAGTTTCTCTTTAGAAGTGAAATGCATTCCTCCAGTAGAAGTGAGTGAAAATCCTAATTTAAATGGGAATACAGTGTCAATTTTTATAATTATTAGAGTTGATGAAGCTTCTCCTTAGAACCGAAATGCATTCCTCCAATATAAGTGAGAAAAATCATAATTTTAATAGAAATAAGGTGTGTTTTGATATTAGATAGGCAGGATGAAGTTTCTCTTTAGAAGTGAAATGCATTCCTCCAGTAGAAGTGAGTGAAAATCCTAATTTAAATGGGAATACAGTGTCAATTTTTATAATTATTAGAGTTGATGAAGCTTCTCCTTAGAACCGAAATGCATTCCTCCAATATAAGTGAGAAAAATCATAATTTTAATAGAAATAAGGTGTGTTTTGATATTAGATAGGCGGATGAAGTTTCTCTTTAGAAGTGAAATGCATTCCTCCAGTAGAAGTGAGTGAAAATCCTAATTTAAATGGGAATACAGTGTCAATTTTTATAATTATTAGAGTTGATGAAGCTTCTCCTTAGAACCGAAATGCATTCCTCCAATATAAGTGAGAAAAATCATAATTTTAATAGAAATAAGGTGTGTTTTGATATTAGATAGGCGGATGAAGTTTCTCTTTAGAAGTGAAATGCATTCCTTCAGTAGAAGTGAGTGAAAATCCTAATTTAAATGGGAATACAGTGTCAATTTTTATAATTATTAGAGTTGATGAAGCTTCTCCTTAGAACCGAAATGCATTCCTCCAATATAAGTGAGAAAAATCATAATTTTAATAGAAATAAGGTGTGTTTTGATATTAGATAGGCAGATGAAGTTTCTCTTTAGAAGTGAAATGCATTCCTTCAGTAGAAGTGAGTGAAAATCCTAATTTAAATGGGAATACAGTGTCAATTTTTATAATTATTAGAGTTGATGAAGCTTCTCCTTAGAACCGAAATGCATTCCTCCAATATAAGTGAGAAAAATCATAATTTTAATAGAAATAAGGTGTGTTTTGATATTAGATAGGCGGATGAAGTTTCTCTTTAGAAGTGAAATGCATTCCTTCAGTAGAAGTGAGTGAAAATCCTAATTTAAATGGGAATACAGTGTCAATTTTTATAATTATTAGAGTTGATGAAGCTTCTCCTTAGAACCGAAATGCATTCCTCCAATATAAGTGAGAAAAATCATAATTTTAATAGAAATAAGGTGATATTAGATAGGCGGATGAAGTTTCTCTTAGAAGTGAAATGCATTCCTCCAGTAGAAGTGAGTGAAAATCCTAATTTAAATGGGAATACAGTGTCAATTTTTATAATTATTAGAGTTGATGAAGCTTCTCCTTAGAACCGAAATGCATTCCTCCAATATAAGTGAGAAAAATCATAATTTTAATAGAAATAAGGTGTGTTTTGATATTAGATAGGCGGATGAAGTTTCTCTTTAGAAGTGAAATGCATTCCTCCAGTAGAAGTGAGTGAAAATCCTAATTTAAATGGGAATACAGTGTCAATTTTTATAATTATTAGAGTTGATGAAGCTTCTCCTTAGAACCGAAATGCATTCCTCCAATATAAGTGAGAAAAATCATAATTTTAATAGAAATAAGGTGTGTTTTGATATTAGATAGGCGGATGAAGTTTCTCTTTAGAAGTGAAATGCATTCCTCCAGTAGAAGTGAGTGAAAATCCTAATTTAAATGGGAATACAGTGTCAATTTTTATAATTATTAGAGTTGATGAAGCTTCTCCTTAGAACCGAAATGCATTCCTCCAATATAAGTGAGAAAAATCATAATTTTAATAGAAATAAGGTGTGTTTTGATATTAGATAGGCGGATGAAGTTTCTCTTTAGAAGTGAAATGCATTCCTCCAGTAGAAGTGAGTGAAAATCCTAATTTAAATGGGAATACAGTGTCAATTTTTATAATTATTAGAGTTGATGAAGCTTCTCCTTAGAACCGAAATGCATTCCTCCAATATAAGTGAGAAAAATCATAATTTTAATAGAAATAAGGTGTGTTTTGATATTAGATAGGCGGATGAAGTTTCTCTTTAGAAGTGAAATGCATTCCTTCAGTAGAAGTGAGTGAAAATCCTAATTTAAATGGGAATACAGTGTCAATTTTTATAATTATTAGAGTTGATGAAGCTTCTCCTTAGAACCGAAATGCATTCCTCCAATATAAGTGAGAAAAATCATAATTTTAATAGAAATAAGGTGTGTTTTGATATTAGATAGGCAGATGAAGTTTCTCTTTAGAAGTGAAATGCATTCCTTCAGTAGAAGTGAGTGAAAATCCTAATTTAAATGGGAATACAGTGTCAATTTTTATAATTATTAGAGTTGATGAAGCTTCTCCTTAGAACCGAAATGCATTCCTCCAATATAAGTGAGAAAAATCATAATTTTAATAGAAATAAGGTGTGTTTTGATATTAGATAGGCGGATGAAGTTTCTCTTTAGAAGTGAAATGCATTCCTTCAGTAGAAGTGAGTGAAAATCCTAATTTAAATGGGAATACAGTGTCAATTTTTATAATTATTAGAGTTGATGAAGCTTCTCCTTAGAACCGAAATGCATTCCTCCAATATAAGTGAGAAAAATCATAATTTTAATAGAAATAAGGTGTGTTTTGATATTAGATAGGCGGATGAAGTTTCTCTTTAGAAGTGAAATGCATTCCTCCAGTAGAAGTGAGTGAAAATCCTAATTTAAATGGGAATACAGTGTCAATTTTTATATTAGAGTTGATGAAGCTTCTCCTTAGAACCGAAATGCATTCCTCCAATATAAGTGAGAAAAATCATAATTTTAATAGAAATAAGGTGTGTTTTGATATTAGATAGGCGGATGAAGTTTCTCTTTAGAAGTGAAATGCATTCCTCCAGTAGAAGTGAGTGAAAATCCTAATTTAAATGGGAATACAGTGTCAATTTTTATAATTATTAGAGTTGATGAAGCTTCTCCTTAGAACCGAAATGCATTCCTCCAATATAAGTGAGAAAAATCATAATTTTAATAGAAATAAGGTGTGTTTTGATATTAGATAGGCGGATGAAGTTTCTCTTTAGAAGTGAAATGCATTCCTTCAGTAGAAGTGAGTGAAAATCCTAATTTAAATGGGAATACAGTGTCAATTTTTATAATTATTAGAGTTGATGAAGCTTCTCCTTAGAACCGAAATGCATTCCTCCAATATAAGTGAGAAAAATCATAATTTTAATAGAAATAAGGTGTGTTTTGATATTAGATAGGCAGATGAAGTTTCTCTTTAGAAGTGAAATGCATTCCTTCAGTAGAAGTGAGTGAAAATCCTAATTTAAATGGGAATACAGTGTCAATTTTTATAATTATTAGAGTTGATGAAGCTTCTCCTTAGAACCGAAATGCATTCCTCCAATATAAGTGAGAAAAATCATAATTTTAATAGAAATAAGGTGTGTTTTGATATTAGATAGGCGGATGAAGTTTCTCTTTAGAAGTGAAATGCATTCCTCCAGTAGAAGTGAGTGAAAATCCTAATTTAAATGGGAATACAGTGTCAATTTTTATAATTATTAGAGTTGATGAAGCTTCTCCTTAGAACCGAAATGCATTCCTCCAATATAAGTGAGAAAAATCATAATTTTAATAGAAATAAGGTGTGTTTTGATATTAGATAGGCGGATGAAGTTTCTCTTTAGAAGTGAAATGCATTCCTCCAGTAGAAGTGAGTGAAAATCCTAATTTAAATGGGAATACAGTGTCAATTTTTATAATTATTAGAGTTGATGAAGCTTCTCCTTAGAACCGAAATGCATTCCTCCAATATAAGTGAGAAAAATCATAATTTTAATAGAAATAAGGTGTGTTTTGATATTAGATAGGCGGATGAAGTTTCTCTTTAGAAGTGAAATGCATTCCTCCAGTAGAAGTGAGTGAAAATCCTAATTTAAATGGGAATACAGTGTCAATTTTTTATATTAGAGTTGATGAAGCTTCTCCTTAGAACCGAAATGCATTCCTCCAATATAAGTGAGAAAAATCATAATTTTAATAGAAATAAGGTGTGTTTTGATATTAGATAGGCGGATGAAGTTTCTCTTTAGAAGTGAAATGCATTCCTTCAGTAGAAGTGAGTGAAAATCCTAATTTAAATGGGAATACAGTGTCAATTTTTATAATTATTAGAGTTGATGAAGCTTCTCCTTAGAACCGAAATGCATTCCTCCAATATAAGTGAGAAAAATCATAATTTTAATAGAAATAAGGTGTGTTTTGATATTAGATAGGCAGATGAAGTTTCTCTTTAGAAGTGAAATGCATTCCTTCAGTAGAAGTGAGTGAAAATCCTAATTTAAATGGGAATACAGTGTCAATTTTTATAATTATTAGAGTTGATGAAGCTTCTCCTTAGAACCGAAATGCATTCCTCCAATATAAGTGAGAAAAATCATAATTTTAATAGAAATAAGGTGTGTTTTGATATTAGATAGGCGGATGAAGTTTCTCTTTAGAAGTGAAATGCATTCCTCCAGTAGAAGTGAGTGAAAATCCTAATTTAAATGGGAATACAGTGTCAATTTTTATAATTATTAGAGTTGATGAAGCTTCTCCTTAGAACCGAAATGCATTCCTCCAATATAAGTGAGAAAAATCATAATTTTAATAGAAATAAGGTGTGTTTTGATATTAGATAGGCGGATGAAGTTTCTCTTTAGAAGTGAAATGCATTCCTCCAGTAGAAGTGAGTGAAAATCCTAATTTAAATGGGAATACAGTGTCAATTTTTATAATTATTAGAGTTGATGAAGCTTCTCCTTAGAACCGAAATGCATTCCTCCAATATAAGTGAGAAAAATCATAATTTTAATAGAAATAAGGTGTGTTTTGATATTAGATAGGCGGATGAAGTTTCTCTTTAGAAGTGAAATGCATTCCTCCAGTAGAAGTGAGTGAAAATCCTAATTTAAATGGGAATACAGTGTCAATTTTATAATATTAGAGTTGATGAAGCTTCTCCTTAGAACCGAAATGCATTCCTCCAATATAAGTGAGAAAAATCATAATTTTAATAGAAATAAGGTGTGTTTTGATATTAGATAGGCGGATGAAGTTTCTCTTTAGAAGTGAAATGCATTCCTCCAGTAGAAGTGAGTGAAAATCCTAATTTAAATGGGAATACAGTGTCAATTTTTATAATTATTAGAGTTGATGAAGCTTCTCCTTAGAACCGAAATGCATTCCTCCAATATAAGTGAGAAAAATCATAATTTTAATAGAAATAAGGTGTGTTTTGATATTAGATAGGCGGATGAAGTTTCTCTTTAGAAGTGAAATGCATTCCTCCAGTAGAAGTGAGTGAAAATCCTAATTTAAATGGGAATACAGTGTCAATTTTTATAATTATTAGAGTTGATGAAGCTTCTCCTTAGAACCGAAATGCATTCCTCCAATATAAGTGAGAAAAATCATAATTTTAATAGAAATAAGGTGTGTTTTGATATTAGATAGGCGGATGAAGTTTCTCTTTAGAAGTGAAATGCATTCCTCCAGTAGAAGTGAGTGAAAATCCTAATTTAAATGGGAATACAGTGTCAATTTTTATAATTATTAGAGTTGATGAAGCTTCTCCTTAGAACCGAAATGCATTCCTCCAATATAAGTGAGAAAAATCATAATTTTAATAGAAATAAGGTGTGTTTTGATATTAGATAGGCGGATGAAGTTTCTCTTTAGAAGTGAAATGCATTCCTCCAGTAGAAGTGAGTGAAAATCCTAATTTAAATGGGAATACAGTGTCAATTTTTATAATTATTAGAGTTGATGAAGCTTCTCCTTAGAACCGAAATGCATTCCTCCAATATAAGTGAGAAAAATCATAATTTTAATAGAAATAAGGTGTGTTTTGATATTAGATAGGCGGATGAAGTTTCTCTTTAGAAGTGAAATGCATTCCTCCAGTAGAAGTGAGTGAAAATCCTAATTTAAATGGGAATACAGTGTCAATTTTTATAATTATTAGAGTTGATGAAGCTTCTCCTTAGAACCGAAATGCATTCCTCCAATATAAGTGAGAAAAATCATAATTTTAATAGAAATAAGGTGTGTTTTGATATTAGATAGGCGGATGAAGTTTCTCTTTAGAAGTGAAATGCATTCCTCCAGTAGAAGTGAGTGAAAATCCTAATTTAAATGGGAATACAGTGTCAATTTTTATAATTATTAGAGTTGATGAAGCTTCTCCTTAGAACCGAAATGCATTCCTCCAATATAAGTGAGAAAAATCATAATTTTAATAGAAATAAGGTGTGTTTTGATATTAGATAGGCGGATGAAGTTTCTCTTTAGAAGTGAAATGCATTCCTCCAGTAGAAGTGAGTGAAAATCCTAATTTAAATGGGAATACAGTGTCAATTTTTATAATTATTAGAGTTGATGAAGCTTCTCCTTAGAACCGAAATGCATTCCTCCAATATAAGTGAGAAAAATCATAATTTTAATAGAAATAAGGTGTGTTTTGATATTAGATAGGCAGATGAAGTTTCTCTTTAGAAGTGAAATGCATTCCTCACAGTAGAAGTGAGTGAAAATCCTAATTTAAATGGGAATACAGTGTCAATTTTTATAATTATTAGAGTTGATGAAGCTTCTCCTTAGAACCGAAATGCATTCCTCCAATATAAGTGAGAAAAATCATAATTTTAATAGAAATAAGGTGTGTTTTGATATTAGATAGGCGGATGAAGTTTCTCTTTAGAAGTGAAATGCA
>OX418222.1:2565166-2592332 GCA_948455865.1 Conomelus anceps | reverse complement strand
GTTGTCCGAACGAAGAGAGGTCTCTGTTTCAAGTAGACCGTTTTCCATTTGTCTGTTTGTTTGTAACGCATTTACGCGTGGACCGATTTATTTGAAATTTGCCATGAATTAAGTTATGTTAAGTAATGCGCAGTGATATTATGTTGTATAAGGTTTTATAAAACTTTGTTGCATTTAAGGATAAGAACAAAAAGGAAAGGATCCCAGGGCTTCTTCTATCTCTATCTATAAAAGTATGATACCCTGACGCACTCATTAACGCAGAGCCAAAACTACTAGGCCTATGAACTTGAAATTTCGTATGAACAATCCTTATAGGATTTCACCGTGCAATAAGAAAGGATTTTTCAAAATTCGCAATTTTAGGGGTGTTTTTAGGGGGTTAAATTTTTGCCTATGCAAAGCACGGGTACATGGCTAGCTAGCTTACTGGAATCTTTTAATCAAATGGAAAATAATTTGAAATTTTTCGATCTGCTGTACACGCTGTTTCGATGGACAAGCTGTTTGTGTGTTTTGCAAATCATCATTCACCTAACCTACTGAACTTGCCGGCCAAACAGCTGATAGAAGTCAACAGTTTTTAATCATATGGCAGTCCCCTTAGCGGGGCCTTACGTTATTTACGCTGTCTGAAACGCAAAAACTTTGCATGTAGGATACCGTACAGTCGGAGCCTTGCAGTATGTAGGAAACATATGACTGGGTATGATGAAATGTAATTATGCCGGGTTGATGACATCTGTTAACCAATGCAGCTAGAAATTTGAAATGTATTCTCAGTAGGAGGTGGCGAATAATAAAATAAAAAACCTAGCTTCTACCCTAATATTCGTGGGAGGTTTTAATTTGAAATATTCATTGAGAGGTGGTGAGTAAGGTCTTACTGTGTAAGAAAACAACGAAGGAGGCCTCTCTGATCAGCTGGAAGAGCCCTAGGACTAACTTCTTCCCTAATATTCTTAGAAGGTTGAAATCTGAAATGTAACCTCAGTGGGAGTTGACAAATAATAAAATCAAGAATTTCTCATGAGAACGCAGCAACGCGCGTCGGGCAAGCTAGTAGGAATATATGATTTTTAAAATGAACTTCTCCATCATATGCAATTGGAATCATATTCATAGAGAGCCCTCGGGCTCATATTCATCTGGTTGAGCCCCCATATGAATAAATTTATCATTCAAAAGAATAACATATTATTTGTTTGCTTTATTTCCAATATTTCAATTATGTATAATAACAAGTGATTACTAACTGAATGATATACAAATTTTATTAATATTGTTTTATAAAATCATTCATCAAACATCTAAAATCTAATTTGAGCAATCATCTGTCTCGCAAATTTAAAACACAGCCTTGTTGATGTGATACAGCATGACCTTTTGTGGAAATATACTACGCAAATTGAATCGAGGGTTGGGTGTGATGACTGTGTTAAATTTTTCTCTGGTGATTATCATTGAGTACATGGAGTATGCTCCTCTGTGCAAGCACCCTTATTCTTGGGCGTCAGGTCTACTGCTCACACAACTACTAGCTTATTAATTATCACAAAATTACCAAAATTACAATGTAAGTTATGAGAAGATGTAACAGACTCAAAAGTCAATGACCGCTCTTTTCTACCAATTTTGATTGTGTAACTCATCTTCAAATATTATTATAAAGACCATAATATTTGAATATCAATAACATTTTCGAAGGATAAACTGAGTTTGTAAATAATTGTTATAATTATGAACATTTCCACAGCATTAATACTTCTTTTATCATTCAATCCAAGACTTATTTGAAATTGTTCTTTTATTCACGGTAAGATGGCAGCACTGCCATGGTTTCCAATTTCCCAAAATTATTTTAGGGCGGTTGGGAAAACTTCTCTTGTACTCAAAATAGTCGTTCGGTGAGGTTCTAGTTTTCTGAGGCGCCGATAGATGTCGCTACAGGTCTCGCTTTGCTCGGTGAGGTATTTGGATCGATGCATGAATGGAAAAGAGCAATTCTCTTTAGACTGAGAGTTCTTTTTGGAGTGGTTATTGGTTGAGAGAGAAAGAGAAGGTGGAAGGGAGGGAGAAAGAAAGAGTGAGAGAGTGTGTGTGGGAAAGAGAATAGAACGCCTGTTTTTTGTTTTGTCCAGGAGGGCGAAGTTAGACTGCACCCTCGTATAAGAGTTAGTAACAGTGAGGGAGAGTGGTAGAGAGAGAGAGAAAAAAAGATGATAATAATTGGAAAAAGCTAGAAGGAATAAGAATGGAGGAAATGATGATAGAGTAAATAAAAGACTAGATATTTTTTATGAAAAGGGGATGAGAGATAAGTGTATGAGATTCAGATGACTTTAATTGTGTAAATTTACAATGTATATGAATGATAAAAGTATTATTAATATTAGCAACTCTCAGATCCCCTAGTTGAAGTGAAGTACAGTTGTTGAGACAGAGAGGACGAGAGAGAAAGAGATAGTGATAGAGAGCAGCTCTCATTCTTCTTTTTGGAGTGGTTATTGGTTATTATAGAGTGAGAAAAAAGGAGATTGGATTAGATTAGATTTCTTTATTTATGGGAATTTACAAATTTTTCATAAATATGAGCGGTAACTAAAACAAATTTTAAAACAAAAAAGAAACCGACTTCAATGAAATGATACTCAAAATTCTCACTAAAAAGTTTAAAATAAAGAATTCACTCAAAACTGAAAAAAAAATTAATTTAATACTTCAAGTAACCTTTAAAGTCGGAGCCAATTTTTCCATAAACTTCTAAAATACAACACAAAATTTCTTATAAACTTCGTAAAATATTTCGCGCCGACTTCAAAAAATAACTTGTATTAAATTTAAAATTCTCTCAGTTTTTAGTAAATTGTTTATTTACTAAAAAATGCGTACTTTCTAGTATGTATTTTATTTTTGAGTATCATTTCATTAAAGTCGGGTTCTTTTTTGCTTTTTAGTTTTATTTTCAAACTTTGAAAACATGAGAGATTTCTTATAGCGTACATTATGAAATATTTATTAAAAAAGCATATGTATTTTTATATGGAAAAATGTTTATAACTGGTCATAAATTGACATATTATTCGCATATGAATTTCTTCAATATTATTGTTTATGGAAGTTAAGGGCAGAAGTAATTAATTATCTTTTTATTTGGATAATTCTTCTTCACCTTTTCCTCTCCCTCCACCACCTCCTCCTTCTTCTCCTCCTCCACCACCTCCTCCTCTGCCTCCTCCTAATCCTTCACGTCCTCCTCCACCTACACCACCACCTCCACCACCTCCTCCTCCTCCTCCTCCTCTTCCTCCTCCTCCTCCTCCTCCTCCTTCTTTTTTCACATTCCTTTCATATTCCATTCTATAGATTTCTATAGATACTTCTTTGAGAATCTATTTATCCGAAAATACTCCCGGAAAATTGAGTCCCGTTTCTTAATGTAGAAAAACATCACTGACCCATTTTCACAGCCTTGAATTGAAATGGCAATTTCCCGGGAGCCGTTTCGGAAAAACAGGAAACACCTCTTCCTTCTCTGGGAAATTCGTCCGGCGGAAAACCCCCCTCCTACCACCAGGAAAAACACGAAAAGCGCCTGGGAATAATTCTACGAGGAATGAAGTTGTTATCTGTCCAAAAATACACTGTAATCTTCAATGGGACTGGAGGGAAATTATTGTCTAGATTTTTTCCCTTCGTGGCAACACTGATAAGTTAGGCTTTTGTGTAGCAACACAACAATCATCAATTTGAGCGTGAGGGAAGTTTGGTTTCTCCATTTCCCATTTATTACTGTGGTATTATTCCAAAACAAATAAATAATCTCTTATCAAAAAAGGGAATTTCTGTCATTTTTCCCCCTTTTGCGCAAAACTGCAAACAGTTCACAACACGTAACAACCTTCAGCAATAAAAAAGGGAAATTTGATTCTCCTTTTCCCATCACCAGTCATTCTGACCCTTGCAGCCTGAACAAACACTGAATAGCCTTTGTTATTAGTTGTTGAGGGAAATTTCTCTACTCTTTTCTACCTCCACCAACAACACTGCCTGATGTAGCGCCATTACTTGTAGGGTAGAAGGAAAATTCATGTTTCTTTTTCCCTCTATCTATAACATTGATGTCAATGCAACTTGAACATTATTGAGGTAAATTTTTTTGTATTCCCTTTCATTAACAACACTGCTGAATAAAACCCTATTACTATTGACGGAAGGGAAATTTCTATTTCGCTTTTTCCCTCCATTAACAAAAAATTCTAATGTAAATTAGACATTATTAGGTGAAAGGGTAATTTATATTACCATTTTCTTCCCCACCTACAACCCTTACTTCTTTACTCCCAACAAACAACACTAATTCATAATCTGTTATAGAAAAGTGAGGGAAAGTTTTATTTCCCTTTTTCCCTCATACAGCATTACTGCTTGATAAAGCCTTATTACTTGTTGACAGAAGGGAAATTTCCGTTCTCTTTTTTCCCTCCGCCAGCATCTTTACTAAATGTTAACCCTAGTTTGGTGAAAGGGAAATTTCTCTTCCCTTTTTTCCTCCACCAGCATCACTGCCTACTGTAGCAAGCTATACGCAGTAAAGTGAGTATAGGGATGAGGGAAAAAGGATCATTAAAATTTTCCAACGTTTCCCGATTTTCGGCTGAATTGCCATTTCAGAAAATGAATGCCAGCATTTCCCACCCAAAACGAAAATCTTCTCACCGCATTTCCTGTGTTTTCTTTTGTTTTTCCACGTTTTAAAACGACTTTTGAGGTTACGTCACCTTGTTGTACGAGTTGATGTTTTGTTACTGAATTAGAGAGAAACCTACTCAATTTTTTTCTCTTTTTGCATCAATTTTGTCTATTGTTTCCAGTCTTTGATAATTTTATAATCCTCAGTTCTTTCAGTTTTTTTCTTTTTGTAGCTATTCATTCTATTTTACACCACTTATCTTCTCATTATTTTGTTTCTCACTTCATTCTTTCAACCCTTTATTGTCCTTCACTTCATTATCATCTTCAATTTCATTATTGTCTTTTATTTCATTATTTTTTTTCCATTTCATTATTGCCTTTCATTTTATTATTGTTCTTATTGTCCAACTATTTTTTCATCCCATCATTTCGAATTTAACTATAAAACAATGGAATTTTCCTCACACTCATCATTTCCATTATTTTTTATTTTTAAATAGGGCCTATATTTTATTTTTTATAAATATCTTCAATTTTTTTTATAAATTGTTTCATTACCAATTTCTTTTCCACCTCTTCCCCAACTTCTACAAATTTTATAATAAAGTGTTCTACTATTTAAATATTAGGATAGAATAATATACTGCACTTGGATGGGTGACCATGCTTCAATGACTTCATGTAATAGCTTTATTATCACTTACCCGGTGGTTCGGAACCCACCTAAAATAATGGGTCCACCATTTCCCCCATAACATGGCTTAAACGACAAGGTGGAACTACCCATAAGAGTTACCCCACCAATAAAAGCTATACGGTTATTATTATTATTATCATTATTATTGTTATTATTATTATTATTATTATTATTATTATTATTATTATTATTATTATTATCATTATCATTATCATTATTATTATTATTATTATTATTATTATTATTATTATTATTATTATTATTATTATTATTATTATTATTATTATTATTATTATTATCATTATTATTATTATTATTAAAAATACACAGAATAAAAAGGACACATAGATTATCACTCACCTGGTAGTTATTAATATATTAGTCTTCAAACACAAATATGAGTTTAGAAAATATATTATCGAGTAATAAATTTTAAAGTTAGTTGTTAGAATAAAAGTATTATAAAATGGTAGTCTAAATAATTAACATGATTAAACTTTCTAAGATTCATAATATGAATTATTATAACTGGGTAGAATAAAAAGGGCAAAATAAAATTATTAAATAATGATTTTTTTTTCTTATGGTGGGCTGAGATCTCTTAATGAAAAGAAAAACTTATTTGCTTTAAAATATCAAATTTTAGGTTAAGGTTGTTCTAACTGAGTAGAACTGGCCACTGGGCACTAAATAGCAACGATTAATGCCATCTAGAGATTGACAGAAAGTAGCATTGTCTGTGTATGTGAGGAATTGTTAAATAGCATAGATTCATAAGTATATAGAGTTACGTGGAAATCTGTAATAATGGATATTACGGTCATGAATATTCCCCATCATTATTAGAAGAAAAAATATATACATTTATTTAGGAAATGTATGTACCATAATTACAATTGTTGTAATAATTTATTTTTATTGCAAATTATATTGTAATTCTCTTCAAATAGCTTATAATTAGAAGAGAAATAATTGCACTGTGTGTATATGAAATTGTTTGTTTGTATTTGAGAGAAATAAATTGAAATTGAAATTGAAATTATTATTATTATTGGATCTATTCAAAACAGTGTCGAATTGAATACTTGCATTAACCACACATCAGCTGATTTAAACACTTTAAAATCAAACTGGATTTCAAATTGTAACTGTCAAGAACAAACACGCATTGTAAGTTATGTTGTATTTTCGGAAAGCTATCGTATTTTTTTCTAGATTACATCTTGGAGACTCCAGTTGAGGATTATGAGACAAATCAGATTGAGAAAAATATACAATTTCATACACTAGTTACCATAATATTACTATATCAATTAGTTGAGGTGAGGCTCAATTTTGATGTGAAAGGAGCTCTTGTTCAATAAAAAAACTTTAACAACTAAATATTTTTTCAATTGTTTTAAAATATTTCTATATTTTCAAGACTCTTTGAAAACTGCGGTAGCTTGTTGTAGAGTTTCCTACCAATATAACTAGATATTTGTTTGAGTAAGCTATTATTGTGACTCACTAAGTGATAATCTTCTCGGCTTCTTGTATTATAATCGTGTACGTCAAGATTTTGGTTAATATCATTCGTTTTTACATATAAAGTAGCTTCCTACACATATAAGCAGGGTACAGTTAGGAGACCAAGTCTCTTGAACAACGGCCTACATGAATCAGCATGATTCTACATGAATTACAGCTTTTTTTTGGATCTTGAACACCCTATCAAGATTTTGTTTTGATGAGTTACCCCATAGTAAGATGGCATACCAGTAAGAGCCCTATTCTAGTGCTTTTTCTTTGAACACTATTTAAACTCTCCAAACTCTCTTTGAACACTAAACTCTCTACTATTGTAGAGAAAATTATATTTCTTGAATCTGGACCATATTCGACTTGAACTGACTTAATCCACATTTTTGTGAATTTGCCTCTCTGTAAACTTGCATTCAATTGAGTAGACTAGACTTGACATTAACTAGCAATATTAAGCTACTTAACTGTATGACCAATGAAAAATTGCAACATTAACTTGAAGTGAATTGAATATTTATGTTGTAACCAACTAGTTATGGATCCCCATGATTCCACTAATAATTATCCAGAAAAATAACTCAAATTTTTTTAAATAATAGATTTTTCAAATTTAAGTCATTACTAAAACACAAACAAAGATCTAAAAGCACAGAAAATCACATTCAAATCTCCCCAAGTTCTACATTTGCCATTAATAGGATAACATTTTGACTGAGGATGAATCCCACATAGGTCTGAGACCTGTGCGTGGGTAATAGATTGGATGATTGTGATTGAAGAGTTGTACCTACAGTTTTAGGTGGGCTCCGAACAACCGGGAAGTGATTCTACAGCAGAGAACAGAGTGTTTTTTGCTGGCCTTTTCAATCGGTCACCCTTACAAATAGGAGCCCGGAGTTCGTAGCTTATCTTCATCTGACTGAACAGATACCTGCTACGGCTCACAGCTATCACTACCTTAACTAACTGGTGATTGAAATTTTGGAAATTCTTTGAGTTGTGAATAAACCTTGCCTCAAAAGTTCTCTAACTACAAAATTTAGGAATCACCTACAAATATCTTGAGAATCTCATGCTAAAATGGTTTTAATTTCTCCATATTTATCAACCGTTATAAATTTGAAAATCAAAATTTGAACTTAGGAGACCCAATTTTGAGATATTTCTGCACAGTATGGCACAATTTATTAATAATATGAAAGTACTATGCACTATCATATCATGCTCAAAGTTATGCTCAAAGGTATCACTGACTGGTAACACCGATTAAGGAGGCAGAAAAAAGGGAAATTACCATTTTACCTAATTGGTAACACTGTATGGGCACAGTATAGAAAACCATTAGTGGAGGAGGGAAATTTGAATTCCTCCATATTACCACCCCTACCCTTGATGTTTCCCAAGGAATTCTCACACCCTTATGTTTGTTTGTTTCCTACTAAATTTCCCTTCTTCCCTTCTCTTCCTTGTTAATTTCTCTTCCCTATCCTTATTTGACTTCTCACAAATTTCCCTTCTCCCTTTCCTGTCCTTGTTTGTTTTCATCCAAACTTCCCTTTTCCTTCTTTGTTTGATTCCCTCTCAATTTCACTTCCCTTCCTTGCCAATTTCCCTTCTCCCTTTCCTATCCTTATTTGTCTTCTCCCGAATTTCCCTTCTCCGTTCTCTACCCTTGTTTGTTTTCCTCCAAATATCCCTTTACCTTCCCCTCTTTGCTCAATTCCCTCTCAATTTCCCTTTTTCCCTTCCCTTCCTTGTCAATTTCCCTTCTCCGTTCCCTATCTATGTTTGTCTTCTCCAAATTTCCCTTCTCCCTTTTCTGTCCTTGTTTGTTTTTCTCCAAATTTCACTTTTCCCTTCCCCTCTTTGTTTGATTCCCTCCAAATTTCCCTTTTCCCTTCACTTGTCAGTTCCTATCCTTCTCCGTTGTCTGCAAAATTCCCTTTCCCCAGAAATTCCCTTTTCCCTCCAGAATTTTCCCTTTCTTCCCTACCACTTAGCTTCAAACGGCTGCCAGTAATCATACTCCAGTTTCCATTCTCCCCTTTAACTGTCCAGTGTCCAGTTTTCCAAGATTTTCTACGATTTTCCCGGGTCTTCCCAAACAGTCCCTTCGATATTCCGGACTCTCCGTCCCTGAATTTTCTTCTGACCCGGATTTTCGTGAAACTGTTGTGTGTGTGAAATTGTGTAGGAATTTGCCGGGTTTTCAAATTTCGAGGCAAAATTTTGAGTGTGAATTTTCTGTGTTTTTGGATTTGTGTGTTTCCGGTAATGACTTAAATTAGGATTGTTTGCTATTTATAAGGATATTTGAGATATTTCGTTGAAAAATAATAAAAATTCAAAATAGTTTTGGTAGGAATTTAATAAAACTGTTATTTTCATCATAATTGGATGTATTTAGTTAAAAATTATGGGTGAAATCATTGAAATTCTTAGATTTTTGTAGGAATTACACAGAGAAATTTCTTATTTGAGATATTTTATTTGTAAAATGATGGGTAGAAACATGAAAATTTTAGTAGGAATCGAATAAAATGTGTTATTTTCATCACAATTTAAGGTATTTTGTTGAAAAATTGAGTTAAATAATGGAAGAACATTGCTTGGTAGAAATTTGTTATTCCTGAAGAAATTTGAGGTATTCTAATGGAAATAATGAGTGGATTCATTGTATGATTAATATTTTTGGTAGGAATTTGATGAATTTAGTTATTTTTATCATAATATTTAAGATATTTTGTTTGCAAATTATGGGTGAAAGAAGGCAGTTCATAGCTTTTAATAGGAATTTGTTTTTTTTCTGAAGGAATTTGAGGTATTTAGTTATCAAATTCTGGGAGAAATAATAATGAAAATTCATAGTAATTTTTTAGTGGGAATTGAATAAAATTTCTTATTTTCATCATAATTTCATGTATTTTGTCGGCAAGTTATAATGGAATAATGGGAGTTCATAGCTTTGAGTTGGAATTTGTTATTTGTGAAGAAATTTGAGGTATTTTGTTGGAAATATCAAGGTATTCTTTGGAAATTTATAATAATTTTTGTGGATATTGAATAAAGTTTGTTATTTTCATCATAATTTGATATATTTTGTTAGATAACTATAGGTGAAATTATTAAAATTATTAGATTTTGATGGGAAATTTTTAAAACTATTTCATTCTAATCGAAATTTGAGGTATTTTGTTAGAAAAAAATGAGGGAAATCATTGAAATTTGGAGATGAAGAAAATTTAACGAAGTCTTACATTTTTATCAAAATTTTAAGTATTTTGTTAGCAAATTGTGGATGCTATCAAGGAAATTTATAGTTGTTTTTTTTTTTTTGTAGATTACTTAAAATCTCTTATTTTTATTATAATTTGAGGTATTTTGTTGAAGAATTATGGTTCAAATTAAAAAATTTGAAGTTTCTAGTACGAATAAAATTAAATTCTTCAGTAATCCACCAATGAGCGATAATATTGTTAGTGATAATATCCAAAATTAGCATGAAAGTGAATTATATTCTGAGTCTGAGGTCAACCACATTGTGTTAGACTTTACAGTGTTTCAATAATGTTTGAATAATATTTCTTTGTTGTGACATATTATGGAGTTTAATAATTTTTAGTAGAAAACATTTGAATTTTCTTATTTGATTTCACTGAAAAATTTAACAGTTATTACGTTATCTGGATTTGAATCTGCGAATTTAAATATTTTATACATTT
This sequence comes from Conomelus anceps, assembly GCA_948455865.1. Classification (NCBI taxonomy): domain Eukaryota; kingdom Metazoa; phylum Arthropoda; class Insecta; order Hemiptera; family Delphacidae; genus Conomelus; species Conomelus anceps. The sequence continues at coordinate 2,581,694 of OX418222.1, read as the reverse complement.
TTTAAGGGGAATAATAACATTATCAGTTCAATGATGAAAATTCATAGTTTTTGTAGGAATTAAATCGAATATATATATTTGTTTTTCAGAATAGAACAATCGCAATGACTTGGTTACGAGGTTATCTTGGTTAATAGACTATGCAATATTCAAATTTCAGGCATATTTAAATGGGAATTATTGATTAATATCATAAAAATCTGTGATTTCTGATATCATATGGGACTTAAATTGACAATTTAAATTTTTTAGAGGTGGGATAAGACCAAGTTTGGCATTCCTTGTTTTAGTATAGTTTAGTAATTAATTTGACAAATCCAAAGATTACATAAATGACACCAAATTCTTTGAATGTAATTGTAAAAGGGCTCAAGGAAATCAAACAATGGCAACAAAAATTAGTGTGTGGCAAATTTGTTTTTTAATCAAAGTTATCTTTATTTAGGGGGTGCGGCCTGGGCGCCCCTTATATACGCCCCTGTTAGAATATTAATAAGTCAGTTATAATGTAATCTTGGTTCAACTCTGTTTTTTAATTTTTTTTTGACATAAGCTTATATTTGTCGTTTTCGAGGATGAAGCCCACATAGGACTGAAACGTATGCGTGGGTAATGAATTGCATGATGGTGATTAACCATCAGATTTCTTCAGAAAGAGTTGAACCTACAGTCTTATGTGGGTTCCGAAGCATCAGGAAGTGATTTTACAGCAGAAAACAGAGTCTTTTCTGCTGGCCAATCCAATAGTTCATCCTTACAAAGAGGGCCAGGAGTTTGTAGTTGAGTTGGATCTACAGTTTTATGTGGGTTCCAAACCACCAGGAAGTGGCTACAGCAGAGAGCAGAGACTTTTTTTCTGGCCAATCCAATCGGTCACCCTTACATTCAGGGGCCAAGGATATCGAAGCTTATCTTCAGCTGACTGAACAGCTACGGCTCACGGCTATCACTTCCCCCTTCTCTTCAAAATGGAATATTTATTTGATGAATTTTTTGTGGATCATAATATTATGAGTGTATATAATTGAAATTCACTCGTTTTTTTTAAATATTTGTTGTAGAGTTTCCTACCAATGTAACTAGGTTTTTTGGTCGAACAAGAAACTATTGTGACACACCAAGTGACAATCTTCTCTTGGAGACACCTTTTAAGGAGTATAAGACAAGTCAGATCAACAATTATAATACCTTATACACTAGTTACCATAATTATTATATCAATTAGTTGAGGTGAGGCTCAATTTTGATGTGAAAGGAGCTCTTGTACACTATAGAAAGCTTTATCCACTAAATAATTTTTTAATGGTTTTTTAAATACTTTTATATTTTCAAGACTCTTTAAAAACTGTGGTAGCTTGTTGTAGTCTCCTACCAATACAACTAGGTTTTTGTTTAAATAAGCTACTATTGAGACTCATTAAGTGATAATCTCCTCGGATTTTTGTATTATAATCGTTTAGATCAAGATTTAATAACACTCTTTACAAGAGTTAATATTACTCTTTTTTACATATAAAGTAGCTTCATACACATATAAGCAGGTACAGTTAGGAGACCAAGTCTCTTGAACAACGGCCTACTTGAATCTAATCTATTTACACTTTCTATACTCCCAACCGCTTTCTTTTTGATCTTAAACACCCTATAAAGGTTTTGTTTTGATGAGTTACTACTACCATACTATGATATCATATCTAATATATGACTGTAAGAACTCATGGTAAGCTGTATAAAGTAACCTTTTTGTCATTTACTCTAGCAAGCTGTCGCAGGTAGCTTTAAAACAAGGTACTTTTCATCACTAAACGTTGGGGCCGTATTATGAACCTTCCTTCAGCCTCCCTTGATTCGAGGTTTCCTTGAAGTGTGACGGATTTTAATAGACATTTCAAGAGTGCCTCGAGTCAAGATACACTGAAGGAACGTTCATAATACGCCAGTTGCACAAAAGAAAATGAAATTTAACCACTGTAAGATGACGTCATTTGACGGAGCCATTGCAACGACTTCCCTATTGAGCTCCGTAAGATGGCGTCATCTTACGGTGTTTGAATTTAACCTGAAAGCGTTGAAAGGTCTGCTCCATTCCACTCAATTTTAGAAACCTTCTTTGGGTACCGTTGGTTGGTCAACATAACTTTCACATTCTTTCTCTCACTCATTTTCTCTATCTCTCTTTTCTCTTCCTCATCCTCCTTCTCCTCCTCCACTACGGTCAAGTGTTGATGAGAAGGATATACTTGAATATCCTCTTCCAAGAATGGACATTTATGTGTTCAAACTTCACCGTTTCATATAGATACATCACAATCATATATTATCGTTATCAAATTGCATCTCATATTCATTTTGTTGAATAATTCTCTAGTTTAGCTTTGCAAAATTCTTGGAACAACTACAGTACTTATATTTATATTTTTATCAATCTAGAATCTAAGGCCCGTATTTATGAACGTGACTTATCAAAGATCGACTTGGATAAGTCAGACTTAGCGGCAATAAGTCATACTTACACTAACAGGTTCAAGCCAGCGAGCAGCTGTAACCCTAAAAGCCAACCCAGCTCCCACAACAAAAATCTGACTTCTGATGAATAATTTAACATTAATAATTTACATTAAACAACTATAATTTACACTAATATAAGAATTTACACTATTTAAATGTTGCAGGGACAACTGGATCGGCTTATAACCTAACTTTTCAGCTAGTGAACTCACCTAGAATAAGTAATGCTTAGACTAAAGTTCGTATTTATGAACCTAACGTGAAGATGATCTCAACTTATAAGTCAAGTCATGCTTATAATTGGTGTCTCAAATCTGTTCTTAGCCAAGCTAGGTACAGAGCTGACTTGAAGCCGTTCTTGGATTGTTGTGTTGCATCATATTTTGATTTCATTTTTTAGTATAGCATTGGCTCATAATAACAAACTAAAATCATCATATTCAATTTTCGCACCATTGCAATGTAATTCACTATATATTTACTTATTGATTTTTTTTTTAATAATATTTTATTTCGCCAAAATACAAAAATACAAAAATAAGAAATTCACAATATAAAGTGTATAACACATTTTTGACACAGCCAGCAAAGTGAATACTTGAGCGCTAGCTGTGAGTTCATTTAATAATATTACTAGTAAACATAGAAAGCTCGTGAAATGAGAGAAATCAATAATGAATTTAAAGGTAAAGTAATAAAGATCTTAAAGTATCTCCATGAGGTGATGAAACTAAAAAACACACAATTCTCATCCTTTCTCTTATCTATATAAATTATTTCTACTCATATAAGATATAACCTAACCTAACCTAACCTAACCTAACCATTACATTTTTTTGGCACAAAAAAGAATTCTCTTTCTACGAGATATAATGGATAAAGTTTTTTGGTCTTCTGGCAGGTAGCGCTCACTACACTGCACCGAATGACATCATTTTTCAAATTCGGAAAACAGAAAATAATGATTTGAAAGATGTTGGCATGGTAATAAAAAAGTTGGTTATGTAAGTAATTGTAAATTTACGTGCAGTGCAGTATCTTTATCTTTTCATGCATGCTATTTTATGTTTATTAGTGCCACTATTTTAGGCTAGCTTGTGACCACGTTCAATGTAACGAGAAAGAGCCTTTCCAAGTCAAACTTAGATAAGTCGTGCTTAGATCAACATAAGTCACGTTCATAAATACGGGCCTAAGACTGTGCATTTTCTAATCTACATGAATAAAGTAAATAATCCAATCTAATCTAATCCTAACACATACTTTCTCTTTCTCTCATACCCTATATCACTCTCTCTCTCTTTTTCACACTCTCTTTATTTCTTACTCACTCTCTCACCAACACAACCCTCTCTTCATCACTCTTTGTTCTCTAGATCCCTCTCCATTTCTAAAACCCTCTCTTATTCTATTCCCTCTCTCTCCTCTCACACTTATCTGATTTCACACACCCTCTCTCACTCGCACTCTCTCTCTCTCTTTAACACTCTCTTTTTTCTTCGTACCCTCTACCACCACTCATAGTCAGTCTCTCATCTTGCAATGTCTCCTCTCACACACTGACTTAAACACACTTTATCTCACTCTCTCTCTCGCTATATTTCTGTCTCGATCTCACGCCTTAACTCACCTTCTCTCCAATCCCCACTATCACTCTCTCTTTCTCCCTCATCAACTCTTCCACTGTCTTTCTCGCTCATCCACTTTCACTCTGTCTCTTTCTCTTTCTCCCTCTGTTACTCACTCACTCTTACACTCTCTCTCTTTCTCTCGGCCCCTCTCTCATTTTCCCTCTAACTCTTTCACACTCACTCTCTCTATCATTTTCTCTTTCTCTCACCCATTGTATCTCTCACATTAACTCATTTTCTCTCACACTCTCTCCCCCTCTCTCACCCCCATCTTTCTCTCCCAAATTGCCAATTAGTGTTGCATTATTGACTAGTCCATTAGGGCAACTGAACTCCCCTAGCAACAGTAGCCAGTAGCCAGCGATGATAGACTTTGGGGTCGTCCTCCCTTCCCTCCCCAACCTTGTCAACCCCTCCTCAACCTTATCAAACCCTCCACAACCTTGTCAACCTGGAGGGGTCAAGTGGGAATTTCGCGAACTAAAGCGATTATTTCGTTGCTTTGATAACCACTTTTGAAAAGATTTAATTGGTCTATTGTTGGCGTATTTGATAGGTTTGATTGGTTTTTATTTATAATTAGGGACTGCTTACCTAGTCTACTTATAGAGGGTATAATTTATTCAATATCTAGAATGCCTAGAATCCTAGAATATCTGGTATATGTTGTCTAACATAACCTAATTCAACTTTTTCTTGATCTCCTCTACCTCCTCCTTCTACTCCTTCTCCTCCTTCTCCTCCTCCTCCTCCTGCTCCTTCTCCTCCTCCTTCTGCTCTTCCCTCTCCTCCTCCTTCTCCTCCTCCTTCTTCTCCCCCTGCTTCTCCTCCTTCTCCTCCTTCTTCTCCTCCTCCTTCTTCTCCTCCTCCTCCTCCTCCTCCTACAACTAATCCCCCTTCTCCTACTCCTCCACCTCCTCCTCCTCCTTCTCCTCCTCTTCCTTCTCCTTCTTCTCTTCTGAATCCTCCTTGCTAATATTAATAATACTTTTATCATTCATATACATTGAAAATTTACACAAATAAAGTCATCTGAATCTGAATCTGAATCTCCTTTACCACCAACATCACTTCATCCACCTCCTCCTCCTCCTTCTGCTCCTCCCCCTCCTCCTCCTCCTCCTCCTGCTCCTTCTCCTCTTCCTCCGCCTTCTCCTACTCCTCATCCTCCTTATCCTACTCATCCTCCTCCTCATCCTACTCATCCATCTCCTCCTCCTCCTCTTCCTCTTCCTCCTAATTCTGCACATCCTCCTCCTCCTTCTCCATCTTACCCATCTTCCTCATCCTCCTCCTCAACCTTCTTGTCCTCCTCCTCCTCCTCCTCTTTCTCCTCCTCTTTCTCCTCCTCTTCCTCTTTCTCCTCCTTTTCCTCCTCCACCTCTATCTCCTCCTCCTCCTCCGCCCCCTCCTTCTCAACCATCCCTTCTCCTCCCTACTGTACTGATGAAGTTCTGATTCATTCAATATCGAGCATGTCTAAAATGATTAAAAATCTGGAAAATATAGAATGTTGTATAACAATGTTCTCCTTCCCTCTTCTTTTTCACCTCCTCCTCCTCCTCCTCCTCCTCCTCATCCCCGTCATCTTCCTCATTTTTCTCATCCTTCTCCTCCTCCTACTCATCCACCTTCTCCTCATCATTCTCCTTCTCCTCCTCCTACTCATCCACCTCCTCCTCATCATTCTCCTTCTTATCCTCCTTCACATCCATCTCCCCCTCCTCCTCATTCTTTCATTCCTACTTCTCAACACTGGTTAAGTGTCAAGAATGGACGAACATTTGTCCAAACTTCGCCATGTCATGTAATTGCATCGCTTAGATTGTCATCACTGTAGGTGATGTCATTAATATCTTACAAATAATGAGATCATTGTACATAATTCTTTGCACTATAAAAATAGTATTTTCTGAGTTCACTGCTGTATGAAGTTATTTGTGATGTTGTGATGTTGGAAGTTATGTTTTTTTTTTGAAGATGAAGCCCTCATAGGTGTGAGACCCGAGCGTGGGTAATGAGTTGCATGATTGTGATTGATGAGCTGGACCTACAGTTTTAGGTGGGTTCCGAACCACTGGGAAGTGATTTTACAACAGAGAACAGTGTCTTTTTTGCTGGCCAATCTAATCGGTCACCCTTACAAAGAGTGCCTAGGAGAACGCAGCTTATCTCTATCTGATTTGAAAGATACCTGCTACGGCTCACGGCTATCACTTCCCTATTCATATGCAAATTTGTAAACTTACAGGAATAAATAAATATAATCTAATCTAATATAATCTAATCTCCTTCTTTCTCTATCAGCACAACTGATAATAATAATGATAAATATTATATTATGTAAATTTGTCGGGTCCTTGAATACTCTGTTTTATCGGTTTATTTCTGAGAAGACCCCTTGGTCATTTATTTAGAGGTGTTTAGCTCTGACCAGAGAGTGATAAATCATAACCATCCCAAAAGTCTCGCCTCATTGAAGTTTGTCAAGGCAACTTCAAAGTATTCTCTGTCACTTTCAAACTTTGTTGACTTGCTGTCTACACTCCATCATAAATTCTCTTCCTTCTCTCACTTTTCCTGATCTCCTTCACACTCTTCTTCTCTCGATTCTCTTGCCTTTTGTTCTTCTCTATCATCATACTCTCCTTTACTCTCCACATCTTCTCCCTCCCACTTGGAGAAGTGATCCGTGAGCCGTAGCAGGTATCTGTTTAATCAGATAGATAATCAACGCTATCCTGGACCCTCTCTGTAAGGGAGACCGATTGCATTGGCAAAAAAAGACTCTGTTCTGTGAAATTACTTGCGGGTGGTTCGGAACCCACCTAAAATTGTAGGTCCACAATGTTTCCAATAACATGGCTCAAGCGGAGAGGTGAAACTACCCGTGGGTCTTCCCACCAATAACAGGCATAAACTTTTTTTCTACTCAATTCTGACCAGCTGTACCCACTCCATCATAAAATTTTCTTTCTTCTCTCTTTCTCCTCCAGTCTTTCTATTCTCTTCCCATTTCTTTTTCTTCTCTATCCTCTTCTATTCGCCTTTATCCTTCTCCCTCATCTCCTAATCGTACTTGCTGTCACAACTTCATCATCAATTTCCTTTCTTCTGTTTCTTTTCTTCTCCTTCACTCTCTTCTTCTTTCTATTCTCTTCTCTCTCTTGCCCTTTCTTCTTCTTCTCTATCCTCTTCTTCTCTCCTTTATCTTTCTCTCCTTTATCTTTCTCCCTCTTCTCCTAATCTCACTTGCTTTCCACACTCTATCACCAATTTCTCTTTCTTTTCTTGCTCTCCTTCACTCTCTTCTTCCACTTCCCTTTCTTCTTCTCCTTTCCTATATTCTCTTCCTCTTTCCTTTATTCTTCTCCATCTTCTCCCACTCTAACCGCCTGCTCTTACCTCATTATCAGAAAAAGAAGCAAAAGATAAGAAGATGGATAAGATTAGATTAGATTATAATACTTTATGTAAATTTACGAGTTAAAAATATCATTATTACCTATACATAGGTAGCAAATGTACAGCAAATGATATCAACTAAAGAAAATCCTAGTGATGTATTAACATAAAAATGGCGAAGTCTGGACAAAGTTTGTCCATTCTTAGCTTGAACTTATAGAGGGAGATGGAGATTAGATTAGATCATCTTTCCTTATTCATGTCAATTTACAGATTTTGCATACAAGTGTTTAGAAACAAAATTATTATCAACATCATTTAGATACTATAAACTAGTAAACTCATATAATGCTAATTTTTATAGTGCTAGAAATTATGTACAATGATCTCATTTGTATGATCTTTTAATGGAATTAACTACGGTGATGACAATCTAAGCGATGCAATTACATGAAATGGCGAAGTTTGGACAAAGGTCCATCCATTCTCGATTCTTAACCAGTTGGATATGGTGATGAAGAGAGAGAGAAGTAAAAGAAGAAGCAGGAAGGAAAAGAAGAAGAAAAGGAACAATAAGAAAAATCAGAAGAAGAAAAAGAAGAAGTAGCAGATCAAGACGCCAGACGCCACCTATGTCTGTTTCATTTGAGCCCCCCCAACTCAAGTTGAGACTGCTGACTTGCCAAGGGGGGGACATGCTATCGATTGAAGCAAGGCCCCCTGTTGAGGGGGAGGGTGAAAGGGGGCCCAACGGGAAGTCGGTGCAGATAGTTGGTGTGGGGGGGACTCCACCAGAAGTGCTTTGGCCCCCCTCTTTGTCTGAGGGGGGTACAAGCCAGGAAATCCTCTCATTTCTAGAAAAGACTTGATGTTGGGTTTCGACACACAAACTAGTCTTGTGTACCATCATCACCTCCTCATTCTTCTTCTCCTTTTCCTCCCTTTTTCCTTTTTCCCATTATTCATCCTTTTTCTCCCTTTTCTCCTATTTCTACTATTTCTCCCTTTTCTCCTTTATCTCCTTTTTCTCATTTTCTCCTTTTTCTCCTTTATCCCCCTTTTCTCCTTCTCCTTCTCCTTCTCCTTCTCCATCTCCTTCTCCTTCTCCTTCTTCTTCTCCTTATCCCTTTTCTCCTATTTCTCCTTTTTCTCCCTTTTCTCCTTCATCTCCTTTTTCTCATTTTCTCCTTTTTCTCCTTTATCCCCTTTTTCTCCTTCTCCTTCTCCTTCTCCTTCTCCTTCTCCTTCTCCTTCATCTTCGCTTTTGCCATCACCATCTCCTTCTTCTTCTCTTCCTCCTCCTCCTCCTCCTCCTTCTTCTTCCCTTTTGCAATCTCCATCTTCTCCTTCACCTTCACCTTCTCCTTTTATTCCTACTTCTCCTTCTCCTTCTTCTTCTCCTTCCTTCTTCCTCCTCCTTTTCCTTCATCTCAATCTTTAAACTTCTTCTCCATTTTGTTTTGTTATATTCTGGGTTTACCACTGTCTATTTCTCCTTCTCCACCTTCTCTTCCTTCTTCATCTTCTTCTCCTCATTTTCCTTCTCCTTCTATCCCTTCTCCTCCTTCTTCTTCTCCTTCTCCTTCTACTTCACCTCCTTCTTCTCTTCCTTCTTCTTAATCTTCAATTTTCTCTTCCATTCTGTTTTGTTATATTCCGTGTTTACCGCTGTCTACTTGAAGAGATTTCTTTTGTCTCCTTTAACAAATTCTCCTCATATTCTTCTTATTTTACTTCTTCCTCATCCTCCTTCTCCGTCTCCTCCTTCTTTTTTTGTTCTTATTCTCCGTTATTTAAACGTCTCTTTCATTGCGTCTTATTTCTTTTTGAGTTTTCATGTTTTCCTCTGCCTCCTCAATGACATACATCACCTTCTGTCTCCTCAAATTCCCTTCCTATTTTTCTTCATCTTTGTTCTTGTTCTTGCTGCAGCTTCTCCTCCTTCTATAAGTTCTTTTTCAATTTTTAGTCTCTTCCTTTCTTCTCTCGTGGGCCCTCATTGTAAGGGTAACCGATTATATTGGTCAGCAAAAAAGATTCAGTTCTTTGCTGTAAAATAACTTCCTGGTTGTTCGGAACCCACCTAAAACTGTTGATCCAACTTATAAATCACCATCATTCAATTCATTACTCTTAGGTACCCACACAAGTTTCAGACCCATGCGGACTTCTCCCTCGAAAAAAGAAAGATAAAAAGATTCAATGTAACGATATTTATACAACGATTTATAAAAACAGCATAATTCATACAAACTTTTATGCAACACTCATAAAAACAGCAACATTTGTACAACTTTTATACAAACATTGTTGATTTATACAAACAGCAAAGTTTCCACAAATGTAACAATATCATAATATTCTTACAAACAGCAAATATTTATACAAACAGCAACATTTATACAAAAATGTATGCAACATTTATACAAATATTTATACAAACAGCAACATTCAAACAACATTTATACAAAAATCGTAGATTTATGCAAACAGCAAAGTTTTGTTGTTGATTCATACAAACAGCAATGTTCCCACAAATGTAACAATATTATAATATTTATGCAAACAGCAACATTTGAACAAAAATTTATGCAACATTTATACAAATATTTATACAAACAGCAACATCCATACAACATTTATACAAACATCGTAGATTTATGTAAACAGCAAAGTTTTGTTGTTGATTCATACAAACAGCAATGTTCCCACAAATGTAACAATATTATAATATTTATGCAAACAGCAACATTTGAACAAAAATTTATGCAACATTTATACAAATAATAATTAATAATAATAATAATTTCTCTGGATGATGGAAAACATATCCAGAGGAGTTTATTAATATAAGCTCAAAACATTACAATAATATATTATTCAATAGAAAAAACTGATTGCTAATTTGATTCCTAAATGTAAAAAAATATGATACCCCACTATAAAACTATGTGTCGGGGTGATCATCAATGTGAACTTTAGATCAAGCTTATACTATTATACTATGCTATTCCTAACTAGCCATTATAACTAATACAATAATAAAAACTATTCACTACCTAAAACTACCTAAGTATGCATAATCGTATTTCTATTCACATCCTATTTACTATGAGCTCCTCACTACTGTGGACTCCAATATTATACAACCAATCCCTAATTTTTTTTTTAAATCTATTAACATTGCCTTCTTCTTTTATTTCCAGTGGAATTCTATTGTAAATTGTTGGCCCTAAATATCCTATTGATATTTGTCCAAAAGCTGTGTTCATTCTGGGTACATCCTGATAATTGAGGCTTCTTATTCTAGTATTGTGGCTATGAGTTATAATATTATTTTCATTTTCATTTTTCTTTATATAAGTAATTAACAACAAAATATACAATTGCCTAACACTAAGTACTCTATTTTCCATGAATAGTTTGCTGGTTGGGAAGCGGGCTTCCCTATTCCCCATTATCTTTAAAATACGTTTTTGGATTTTGAAAACTGGATCCACAAAACTATAATTTGCGGCCCCCCAAACTAACAGACCATATCTTAAAAGAGATTCAACTAATGTAAAATACACTGTTTTTATCATTTCTTTATTAAGAATATGCCTCAGCTGATAAAATTTATATATTAGCTTCCTTATTTTTGTAGCTGTATATGAGATGTGCTTATCCCATTTTAATAAGTCGTCTACTATTATCCCAAGATATTTAATACTATCTGAGCGTTCTATCAGTGGACAATTACAATTGTTATTAATTCTAACACAATAATGAAGTTTTATTGATGTCTTACGTGGTTTGGTACTATCAGTTAAAGAAAATGTTAAAAATTTGGTTTTTTCTGCATTCAATGAGAGTAAATTATTTCCTAGCCATCTAGTGATTTTTGAAAGTTCTATTTCGACTATTTGAAATACTTCTTCCCAGTTATTTCCTTGAAAGAGGAGTGCTGTGTCATCTGCAAAGGCTATCACCCTACCTTGGATTTGAATGGAGCACAGCTCATTTGCAAAAATTGAATATAAAATTGGACCCAGAACAGTCCCTTGTGGTATTCCAAACTTCATGGACCCTTCTGCACTCATATGGCTCCCAACTTTTGTCCTTTGTTGTCGGTTATTGAGGTAGGATTTGAACCATTCAAGTGATACCCCCCTTATGCCTATTGCCTCAAGTTTTTTTATTAATATATCATGGGATACTGAGTCAAAGGCCTTTGCTAAGTCTAAAAATACTGCTAGGCATTTATTTTTCTCCTCTAGATTCTGAGTAACAAATTTAGATAACTCCAGAACTGCTAACTCTGTGCTTATTCCTTTACGAAAACCAAACTGGTTTGGAGATAATATATGGTTCCTTTCCAGATAGCTCACTAATCGTAATTTAACTAGCTTTTCTAAAATTTTTGATATATTGCTGATTAATGAAATAGGTCTATAATTACTTATAATTAATTTATCTCCCATCTTATGTATAGGTCTAACACAAATATTTTTCATTGCTCTAGGAAAAGTTCCATTTGACAAACTGAGATTGAAGATATGAGTCAAAGGTCTAGAAATTAAGTCTTTTATGCCTTTTAAAATCCCATTATCAAATCCATCAAGCCCTGGTGCACTACTGTTACGAAGAGAATTAATGGTGTCTATTATTTCCTGCTCAACTATGGGGAAAAGAAACATAGTATTTTTTGTACTATGTACTTCTGGTTCATAATCTGCTATAACTTGGTTAATATTCTTATTTAAACTTTTAGATATTTTCCTAGCCATTGTTTCTCCAATATTAACAAAGTAATCATTTACATGGTTCAATAGAATTTCGGGATTTTCTTTCAATGTTACAATTTTATCATCAATCTTTACAGCATTGAGTTGAATTTTTCTTTTTTGGTTTGAATCAGTAGCATCCTTGATAATTTTCCAAGTTTTTCTTACATCATTCCCTGCTTTGTTGAATTGATTTTTGAAGTAACTTTCTTTCGTATTCTGAATAAGAGACGTTAATGTATTCCTGTAGATTCGATAATAATTTGCAAGTTCTTGATTTTCTGGATCTAACTTTCTTCTTTTATTCAAATGATTCCTTGTTCTTATGGATGAGACGAGTCCTTTCATGATCCATGGTTTGATGATCTTGATTTTCTTCTTCTGTGTGTAATGATGCGTATTCTTCTCCACATATTGTTGCAAAATTGTTATGAACTTTTCATATGCTTCATCTGTGTTATCACTTTTGAAAATCTCTTCTCAATGCTCTCCCAGTAGTCCTCCTCTCAATCCATCCAAATTGATTGATCTACGATTAGTTGAATCTTGTTCATCTAAATTCGCTCTGTTACCAATATTTGAATATTCTTGCAGTCCCAAAATTGTAATGAAGTGATCCGTGATACTTGACTGATATATGATTGGATGAATATTGTGTTTGCAATTTGTCAGCATGTGATCCAGGCAAGTAGATGTTCCCGTGGTTACCCTTGTAGCCTTTTTGATACAGTTCTTCAATCCGTGTTCACTTAATAAATCGTAGTATTCATCAAGTTGATAATGCTGCTGTGGTTGTAGCGTATTTATGTTGAAGTCTCCTGTGCAAATAATCAGTTGTCCTCTCAGTCTATTGAGCACAGTTTCCAAATCTTCTAGAAACTCTGTTATACTGTAGTGCGAAGGGGATCTGTAGATTGCTAATATATTATATTTCTCTTTTGAAGTTTGCAATTGTAGATGGAGAACGTTGGCCTGCCTGATATTTAACTCCACTGACTGCACATTTAGAGAATTTCTTGCATATACGATTACTCCATCATTCTGTGTACGGTTATTTAAAGAGTAAAAAATTTTGTAATCTTTCATTTCCTTAGGTGTATGATCATTTTTGATCCAGCATTCTGTTAATACTATAATATCAAAATCATAAGACATATCCTGTAGTTCAACCATCAGATCATCAAAGTTTTTCTTAACACTCCTTATGTTCAGACAAAAATATTTATACAAACAGCAACATCCATACAACATTTATACAAACATCGTAGATTTATGTAAACAGCAAAGTTTTGTTGTTGATTTATACAAACAGCTAAGTTCCCACAAATGTAACAATATTATAATATTTATACAAACAGCAACATTTATACAAACTGCAACATTCATTCAACATTTTTTCCAAGCATCGTAGATTTATGCAAACATCAAAGTTCCCACAAATTATAATATTTATAGAAACAGCAAAGATTTTTTGCCCCCTGCTCCCAGAGCGAAGTTTTTTTTCATAATTTTCAAATTGGGGCATCTGCAGTTTTTTATGCTCTATTTAATGGGCAAAATAATTTTTAATATCTTGATATTTAGATTCAACCCCGGTTTTCATCCCCCTGGCAACCCCCTAAATTTAAATTTTGAGAACCATTTGATTTCATCCTTTTAAAAATACACAACTTCCATTATCAACCATAAAAATCGAAACTTTTCTTCAAACAACTTTAAAAAAAAAAGTGTTGTGCAATTTTCCACCACCCCCCACCCTTAAACAACTGGAGTAAAAACATTTTCCCACACAACATTGTGCTCAACTTAACAAGCTCTACAAAATCAGAAAAAGAAATTTTTAAAAATATCTCAATATTTAAGATTTCTACTTTTTTGACCACGAAAGTACCAATCTGAATATATTTATTCATTAATTTGATCTGCAATATCAAGCCAATAAACAACAGCTTTCTTTGAACATCTGCAGTAAATGTAACTAATTCACTTCACGGATAACAAAATATAATATTTTAGTTTCCACATTCACTAGAACCTTACAACCCTAACGCCGCATTGCAAAACAGTAATTTAGTTCATCTGATTCATTTATTCATTCATCCAAATGCGATCAGCCTTATTAGCATAACGGCATCATCGATTTGCCCCCCAACAGGTGATGAATAATTCATGCATAACTCATGAATAAATTCATCTATATTCATTGCGGCATTGTGGTGATATAAAGATTGGATAAGTTTTGTGTGTGAAATCTGATCGTTTATATTCAGGAGACACTTGTACGACATGGTTGCGATTTTTTTGTTGTGTGAAACCCGGTGATTTTGTGTTGTTTCTTATGGGAGTGTTCACACTTGTGCGACTTGGTTGCAACTTTTTGTCATATTACTGTTAAAACTCGTAGTCTTGTATTGTTTCTTATGGGATTGATCATACTTGTGTGACTCGGTTGCAACTTTTTGTCGTGTTACACTTAAAATTCTTAGTTTTGTATTGTTTATTATGGTAGTGTTCACGCTTGTGCGACTTGGTTGCAACTTTTTTCGTGTTACTTTTAAAACTCGTAGTGTTGTATTGTTTTTGTGATGGGAGTGTTTACACTTGTCAGACTTGGTTGCGACATTTTGTTGTTTGACATTTAAAAACTCTTAGTTTTGTATTGTTTATTATGGAAGTGTTGACACTTGTGCGACTTCGTTGCAACTTTTTGTCATACTGCTGTTAAAACTCGTAGTTTTGTATTGTTTCTGATGGGAGTGTTCACACTCTTGTCAGACTTGGTTACAACTTCTTGTTGTGTTACTGTTAAAATTCGTATTTTTGTATTGTTTCTGATGGGAGTGTTCACACTTGTGTGACTTGGTTGCAACTTCTTGTTGTGTTACTGTTAAAACTCGTAGTGTTGTATTGTTTCTTATGGGAGCGTTCACACTTGTACGACTCTATTGTATTTTGCGTTGTACAACACTTGAAACTAGTAATGTTGTATTGTTTCTTATGGGGCAGTTTACACTTTTGCGACTTGGTTTCAACTTTTTGTTGTGTTACTGTTAAAGCTCGTAGTTTTGCATTGTTTCTTATATAATAGGAGTTTCTTATAATAGGAGTGTTCACACTTGCTCGAGTTGGCTGCAACATTTTGCTGTGTAACAGCTGAAAACTGGTGATGTATTGTTTAACTTTCTTTGTAGTGGCGAAGGTGATATTGTGGAAGATATCCATAATGAATAATAAGACGAAATTCTCACAACCACATTTATAAAAATATTGAGAAACTAGTATCGGTTGTAATACCATTATCAACCTTTTTTTAAAATCGTTCTTTGGTTTCTTTCTCGGTTGACCTTGACTGCATTTCAGAGAGCATCTATTTTTTAAAATTTCTTTTATTTTAAATTGATTCAATTCTATCCGAATTGTGTTTTGTTCTTCTTTAATGCTTTCTAGATGTTCACAGTTTTTAGTTATTGATCTGACTCATCTTTTTGCTTGTTACTCCTCCCACCAGGGGGCGTGACTTGTCAGCCAATCACAACCTTCAATGAAGGTTAGCCTCTTTCTCGCTGAGCCAATAGTATCACCCCATTTAATATATATTGAGCTACTCTGTACTTCAGTTTTAGTTTGATTGAGATTGATAATGGTATAACAACCGAAACTAGTTTCTCAATATTTTTAATAAATGTGGCTGTGACAATTTCGTCTTATTATTCATGATGTATTGCTTCCTATGGGAGTATTCACACTAGATTTGGTTGCGATTTTTTGCTGTGCTACAGTTGAAAACATCACATCACCCCAACGAAGAGAAGAGGAAGAAGAAGAAGAGGAGAAAGAAAAGAAGAATAGAATGGAAAATAAAAAAGAAGAAAACAATGAAAAAGAAGAAGAAGATTGAGAAGAGAAGAAGAAGAATAGAATGAGAAGAAGTGATGGAGAAGAAGAGGAGGAGAAAAGTTAGGATCTAAAGAAGGGGAAGGCGAAGGAAGAGGAAGAAGAAGAAGAGGAGAAAGAAAAAGAAGAATAGAATGGAAAATAAAAAAGAAGAAAACAATGAAAAAGAAGAAGAAGATTGAGAAGAGAAGAAGAAGAATAGAATGAGAAGAAGTGATGGAGAAGAAGAGAAGGAGAAAAATGAGGATCTAAAGAAGGGAAAGGCGAAGGAAGAGGAAGAAGGAGAAGCAGCTGGAAAAGGTAAAGGAGAAATAAAATATGAAG
>OX418222.1:2507724-2564966 GCA_948455865.1 Conomelus anceps | reverse complement strand
GTGCTTCAATAGTGTTTGTTACAACTAAGAAAGGTGAAAAACTATTTTCCTCGTCGGGAAATTGAAATTTTCCAATTTTGAAGGATTTTCCAAAAAAATCAAAATTACCAGTATGGCGTTTGCTGCAGCTCGTATGATTTTGAAAGATAAAAGAAGGAAAACGTCGAAAGAAGATTTTACACCGGCCAGAAGTAAAAGCAAGGTAAATATTCATTTTTAGGTTTTCTTTAATTGTTATAAGTGAGTAAATATGGTTATTTGTTACTGATTTCCTTGTAAACATTAATATTTTTTCCCAATCTTGACCCTTGATTTATATTCTATACTTAAAGATTTATTTCTTCATTCAATCAAAATTGACCAATTGAAATTGTATTTTTTTTGTCAGAAGTAAGCAAGGTAAATATTTATTTTTAGGTAATTGTTTTTGGTGTTTTACTTGTAATTCAAAAATAATAATAATATTTTTCGTCATACTTGTAGGTTATGGACAGTTTACCAGTCAAGGAATCAATGTGGTAAACAGCTGTTTACAGAAATCAAAAACAGCTGATGTCATTTGATGATTATTACCGTACACTGTGTGGTAGAAATCATCAAATGATTATAACCGCACGCTTATGGGTGGCTACTGGCTACCATTTCACTGAAAAACCATTTGGTCGAAAGATAGATCAGCTGATCTAGAACCATTATTGCCCATTTCACCTTGAGTTGCTGTGATTTGGTGTGTTGAGGTTATGTTTGAATAACAACGATTTATAGTTTCTTATTTCAACTTATCTGCTATTTTAAACTTGTATGACGAAAAATATCGTACGTAACTCGTCCGGGAAGATGTTTACCATACTTGTATGATAATACCGCACTCGACTTCGTCTCGTGCGTTAACTTATCATACTCGTATGGTAGACACCATTCCCCGCACTTGTAACATAATATACTATTCCCAATCTTTACCCTAGAATTATACCCAACATAAAAAGATTTCACATTTAATTGCCATTGACAAATTGAAATTGTTTTTATCTCAGAAGTAAAAGCAAGGTAAATATTATTTTTTTCCAGGTTTTATTTGTTATAAGTGAGTAATTATGGTTATATGTAAATGATTTCCTTGTAAACATTAATATTTTTTCCTAATCTTGACCCTTGATTGATACCCAGAACAAGGACGTTTATGTATTTCTACATTTGATTATTATTGACCAATTGAAATTGAAATTGTTATTTTTTGTCAGAAGTAAAAGCAAGGTGAATATTTATTTTTGGGATAATTTTTTAGGGTTTTTACTTTAAATTAGTTGATTATTATGGTTAGACTATTTGTTGATAATTTTTATAGAAATAATTTTTTTTCACAATCTCAACCCTTGAACGGTACCCAACACTAGGAAATGTATTTCTACATTCAATAATTCTTGTCATTGACCAAATGAAATTGAAATTGTTTTTTCCTATCAGAAGTAAAAGCAAGATAATTATTTATTTTCAGGTAATTTTTTAGGTTCTTTAGATGTACTAAGTTAATTATTTGTTGATAATTTCCATCGAAATAATATTCTTTTCTAATCATGACCTTTTGAATGATACCCAGAACAAGAAGATGTATTTCTACACTTGATTGTAATTCACCAATAAATTGAAATTGAAAATTTTGTCAGAAGTAAAAGCAAGGTGAATATATTTATTTTTAGATTATTTTTTAGGGTTTTTTACTTGTAATAAATGAATACTCATGACTTTTTGCTGCTAATTTCATTGAAAATAATTATTTTTTCCAAATCCTAACCCTTGAATGCGTCTTAGAACAAGATGTATTTCTACATTTCATTGTAATTGACCAATTGAAATTGAAATTACAATTTTATTTTACAAAAATCGGGCATTGACAAATATTGATTATTTAGCAAATACACCTTGCTAAAGCGAATACACGTGTAATTTCTGATAAGTTAATAATTATTCAACATGATTTTTTCAAGCTGTTTTGTTGTACTTCATCTTTGAAGTTGTTTCTTTCCTTCATTTTTCTATTGATTTATACAAATAAAATATCATTTAAATCATAAAATATATTTTGTCATACTTGGCAATAATAATTTTCAGCTAAAAACCTCTTTTTTGTTTCAATTGTAATAATTGAATTATTTTTTATGAATATTTGTTGTCACGTACTTTGATTATCACTTGTGGTTTCCATATTTTTGAATGTTCCTTCAGCTTCTCTAGACTCGAGAGACTCTTGGAATGCCTATATTGATAAATTACATTTTAAAAGTCCCTCCAGCCAAGAAAAATCGAAGAAAAGTTCATATGTATGACTCTTCATGATTTTTCCATCCTCAAGAGAATTTTTATGTATTTATTTATTGATCAATCAATTTTGAATATTTTTATTTATTCGTTTATTTGTTAATTAATTTATTTCATCATTTTATTTGTTAATTTATTTATTTGATCATTCAGCATAATATATACTCCTTCTTATGAGCATTTATTTGTTTATTTACATATCAATGCAACTAAAAAATGTTTTATTTATTACTTGTGATAAGTGGACTCTTATAATTATTGTCTAATGTTGATTATATTTGGGAGAGGCTCATTTTATTTTGTGGCTGTGTTAGAAGTAAAGTAATAAATCTGATCTAGGCATTAAGAGTACAGTAGCTGGGTGTGGTCTCTGCCAGCACTAAGTAGAACCATATCTCACCTGCAAACAGCAGAGTCGATAGCTAGATGTCGAGGAAGAGGGGCTTTTCTAATACGCCCATGAAGAAGGAGAAGGGGTAATGGCGGAGAGGGAGGAGGAAGATGAGGAGGAGGAGGAGGAGGAGGAGGAGGAAGAGAAGGAAGGAGAAGGAGGAGAGGAGGAAGAGGAGGAGAAGGAGAAAAAGGAGAAGGAAAAGGAGGAGAAGAAGGAGAAGGAGAAGAAAGAGAAGAAGGAGGAGAAAGAGGAGAAGGAGAAGAGGGAGGAGAAGGAGAAGGAGAAGGTAAAGGTGGAGGAGAAGGTGGAGGAGAAGAAGAAGAAGGTGAAAGATGGAGGAGAAGGAGAAGGTGAAAGAGAAGTAGAACGGGAAGGAAAAGAGGAGGAGCAGAAGGAGGAGGAAGAGGAGGAGAAAGAGGAGGAGAAGAGGAGCAGAAGGGAGAGAAGGAGGAGAAGGAGGAGAAGGAGGTGAAGGAGGAGAAGGAGGAGAAGGAGAAAAAGGAGGAGAAAGAGGAGAAGGAAGAAAAGGAAGAGAAGGAGGAAAAGGAGGAGAAGGAGAAGGAAGGAGGAGGAGGAGCAAGAAAAGAAGAAGGAGAAAGTGGAGAAGGAGGAGGAGAAAAAGAAAAGAAGGGAGAAGGTGAAGGAGAAGGATAAGGAAAAGGAGGAAAGAAAAGAAATAGAAGGAGAGGGAGAAGGTGAAGGAGAAGGATAAGGAAAAGGAGGAAAGAAAAGAAATAGAAGGAGAGGGAGAAGGTGAAGGAGAAGGAAATGCTGAAGGAGAAGGAAAAAATGATGAAGAAAAAGGAGGAGAAGGATGAGAGGGAGGAGAAAGAGAACAAGGAGGAGAAGGAGGAGAAAGAGGAGAAGGAAGAGAAGGAGGAAAAGGAGGAGAAGGAGAAGGAAGGAGAAGAAGGACGAGCAAGAAAAGGAGAAGGAGAAGGAGAAGTAGCAGGAGGAGTAGCAGGAGGTGGAGGAGAAGAAGAAAGGGGAGGAGAAGTTGAAGGAGAAGGATAAGGAAAAGGTGGAGAAGAAGAAAGAGGAGGAGAAGGAGAAGGTGAAGGAGAAGGAAATGCTGAAGGAGAAGGAAAAGATGATGAAGAAAAAGGAGGAGGAGGAGAAGGAGGACAAGGAGAAGAAGAATAAGACGATGAAGAAGGTAAAGTGGATTAAGTTAAGGTGAAGTACAAGAGGAAGCAGAAGATGGAGAAATATTACTAGGAGGATAAAACAAAGAAAAATAAGAACAAGGATGATAAAGAGGAGGAGAAGAAGAAGAAGAAGAAGAAGGAAAAGGTGAGGTAGGAGAAGAAGGTGAAGGTGGAGGTGGAGTCGAAGAGAATAAGATGAAGAAGATGAAGAAGAGGGTGGAGTGGAAAAGGAGAAGAAGGATAGGACGATGATGGTGAAGAAGTAGTAGATGATGAAGAAGGAGAAGAAGGAGATGATGGAGGATAAGGAAAAGACAAAGAATGGAGGAGATGGAGATAAATATGTTAGAGGAGACTGAAGTTAGGAATCTATTTGATGAAACAAATGGAAACATCAAAAGAAACAGGAAAAACCGCAAAGTTTGAGGACGCAGTAGAAAGAGAATAAGTGGTTGATGAGGAAGAAGAAGAAAGAACGAGAATTTTGTGAGGAGACAAAAGGTGGGAGTTGAAGGAGGAGTAGGAGGCGGTGAGGCAGGATGAGGAAAAGAGGGTGTTGGAGAAGAAGGAGGGGGGAGAAAAAGGAGAAGTGAGAGGAGGAGGTGATAGTGGATGAGTAGGAGAAGGAGAAGGAGGAAGAGGAGGAGGATGTGGTAGAGGAGGAATAGGAGGTAGAGGAGGAGATGACGGAGGAGTAAGGGACAAAAAAGAGTAGTAGGAAGAAAAAGAGGAGGAAGAAAAGAAGAAGAAGAAGAAGAAGAAGAAGGAGGAGGAGGAGGTTGCAGACAAAGAGAAAAACACGATAAGAAAATGAACAAGATGGAAGACAGTTGAAGATGAAAAAAAGGTGAGAAAGGGAGAAGGGAGAAGAAGCAGCAGAAAAGGAAAAAAGTACAAGGATAATCTCCTTGATGAAACAGACATGAAAAGAAAATTGATAGAAAGAAAATGGGGCGTAGAAGAAGTTGGAATTGTAAGATGTGGGGGGGGGGAAGAATAAATTATAGAGGAAAAGAAGATGGAAAGAATCCTGATTATAAAGAAGGTGGAAGACAATATGAAGAAGACAGCAGAAGGATGAAGAGATGAAAAGGGAGAAGATAACGACAACGAATAACAAAAAGAAAAGGAAAATAATGAGTTATTAAGCTTGGGGATGTGTGAGTTCACCAAGGTAACATTATTGGTCCTCTGTTTATTTTTATGTAAAAATCAAAGGCTTTTGATATGTCTAAAAAAATTTCATTCATAGAAAAATAATTTGGCAGGCAGTGTAATTGACAGAGAGAGAGGGAATGAGATAGAGAGAGAAGAAGAAGAGTGAGAGAAAGGGTGATTGAGTGACAGAGTTAGAGTTTAATGGAGCGAGAGACTGTGAGAATAGAGTGAGAGAGTATGAAAGAGAGTGACTGGCAAAAGTCAATAAAGCTGTAGTTGAAACGCGAACTTCCAATCCCCCGCAAAAATGTTGCAAGCAACTATCTTATTACTTCTTCTGTTGAAGAAAGAGCTCCAATTTAATGAATCCTAATTTCGCAATGCAGTCATGTTTGTGTGCTTCTTGAAATCGACCTTCACAACTTTAAGCACTGCATTTTTACGAGGTCTGTTCGATAAGTAAGTTTCCAATGTTGATTACTTGTAAGCCCACGCTTATTGCGTAACATTTTTATTGTAATTTTAACGTAAGATATAAAGTTAAGTTTCTTTCTGGAGGATGAGGCCCACATAGGTCTGAGACCTGTGCGTGGGTAATGAGTTGGATGATGGTGATTGATGAGTTGGATCTATAGTTTTGGGTGGGTTCCAAACCACCAAGTTATTTCGTCTTTTTGTAAGGTTTTTGGGTTAGCCACTATCAAGCTATTCATAAAATATTAGTTCCTTTTTATAATATTTATTTTGATAATTTATTGATAATAGATATTCTCTTAATTCATTTATTCCTTTTGAAATGAAATGAAAAGAAATAATTATTTCATGATTCATTCTTTCCATAATTTATTTTTTTAAATAAGGACACTGAGAAGCTGTTTCTTATGTTCTTAGAAGGATTCAAGTTGATATGTTATGAACACTTTTTTTATTTATTTTTTGATTATTTTTTCAAGTTTCTTGGGTTTTTGACTATGGAGCTATTGAAAAATTAATTTTTTCATAATCAATTTCAATTCAATATGCACCTGAGTTGTTTTTAACAGGATTCGAGCTAAAATGATATAAGCAAAAAATCCTTTTTCATTTTTCCCCCTTTTTTGAGGATGAAGCCCACATAGGTCAGAGACCTGTGCGTGGGTAATGAGTTGGATGATGGTGATTGATGAGCTGGACCTTCAGTTTTAGGTGGGTTCCAAACCACCTCAACCACCATTGTTGAAAACGTATGTCAAATATTTGTTCTTTTGCTGAACTCGAGAAACTATTCCGTACTCGCCTGCAGCTCATGTATTAAACTTTTCATATGCAGCAAAGTGCTACTTTGCGCACTAGTTACACAATAGTTATTAGTGTAACTAGTGCGCAATGTAGTTCTTTGCTGCACGAGAGAAATGTATTACGAACAAGCTGAAGGCGAGTGAGGAATAGTTTTCCAGGTGCAGCAAAGATGCTCTCAGCTCGAGTTATACATTAAATTTTTCCTACAGTTGGCACACCTGGAGTGCGACAAAGTAAAATGAGTGCCGCACAGTCAGCTGGAGTGTGCCAAAGTAAAATAGTGCATGAATCAGGTATTTGCGTACTATAATGAGTGTATAAATGACAACATTTTGGGTAACTGTAGGAAAATAGCTATTCCCATGGTTATTTATCATATCACTACAAAATAATGAGGTATTTTAGGAAGAACGACAATAAAATTCGATCAATTTTATTTCACCTTGTCCTTCTTCTTCTAATTTTTGTCTTTTTTCTGCCCTTGTTTTCCTACATCTTACTCCATCGCATTTTTCTTCTTCCTATTCCTTCCCCTTCCTATTTCTTGCTCTTTTTCTCTTTCTCCCCTTCCCTTCTCTTTCTTTGTCATCCTCCCATCTTTCTTCTTGCCCTTCTTTTCCTGCTTCTTAATCACTTTTTCTCATTCCCTTCCCCCGTTATTTCTACTCTTTCTACTTTCCTTCTACTCTTTTTCCCTCTTCGTCTTTTTCTCTTCCTCCTCCTCTCTTTTCTTTCTTCTTTTCCTTTCTCTCTTTCTTCTAGCCCTTGTTTTCCTGCTTCTAACTCACTCTTCCTTTTTCTTCCATCCTCCTTGATTCGTACTCCCTACTTTTTCCTTCTTCTTCTCCTTTTTCCCCCTCTTCTTCACCTCTTTCTTCTTTCTCTATGTCACCTTTTCACATACTTCTATTCCGTCTATTTATAGGCGAGCAGTCTACCTTCTACTTCTGTTTCCCTCTTCTTCTTTTTCTCTTCCTCCTTTTCTCTTCTCTTTCTTCTCCTTTCTTTGTTTCTTCTTGTTCTTGTTTTTCTGCTTCTTACTCACCTCTTCTCATTTTCCTCTTTATTTCTACTTCTTCTTCTTTCCTTCTACTCCTTTTTCCCTCTTCTTCTTTTTCTCTTCCTCCTCACTTTTCTTTCTTCTTCTCCTATCTATCTCTCTTCTAGTCCTTGTTTCTCTGCTTCTTACTCACTTCTACTCATTTCCCCCCTTTTTTTCTACCTCTTCGACTTTCCTTCTACTGCTTTTTCTCTCATCTTCTTTTTCTCTTCCTCCTCTTCTTATCTCTTTTCTCTTTCTTCTTTCTCTATGTCACACTTTCACCTTTGTGTCTTTTTATAGGCGAGAAGTGGAAGCTCAAACAGTATTCGGAGCTTGAGTCAGGTAAAACAAAAACTGATGAAAATGGACAAAAGAAAGTAGAAAATCAATAAAACAATTCTTAGAAACAATTAAAAATTAGTTAGGTAGTCTTTGAGCTACGCTTCAATACTTAGTCACGTAGATAAAACTAATTTGCAAATAAATAATTTGGAACTAGTAGTTGCATTATGCCTGCTAACATGAGATGATTTTCGAAACAGTATTGTATTTTGAATTATTTTTTTTTCTTAATAAATTACTGTAGTATCCTCAAATATCTGAGATGAATTGTATGTTCAATTTTTCAAGTAGTTTGAATTGATCTAGGATATTCACTCCACACGAGGGCTGAAAGTAGCTAATAGATAAAGCTTTAGTGCATACATTTTTTTCATAAAAAATTTTAGAAATGATATTTTGATTTATTTTCAATTATTCAATAATATTCCAATATTTTAGGAGTATTTTTTAATTTTATGGAAGTTTTTTTTACTGCTGGTGATGCCTACATGAGTCCGAGACTTGTGCGAGGGTAATGAGTTGAATGATAACACATAGATGCCATACCGAGGAGCGGGATTCGAACCCACGACCGCTGAAACGACAGCAAACTGAAGTTGCGACGCCTCAACCAACTTCGCTAAGCGGCCTGCCCAAAAGATAGTGCTTCAATGCATACTTTTTTTCAAAAAAAAAAAACATTTTCGAAATAGTATTTTGACTTATTTTCTATTATTTAATTTTTTCCAATATTTTAGGAGTATTTTTGATATTTCTTACAGTTTGAATGGATCTAGGTTTTTCACTTTACAAGAAAATTCTCAGTAGCTAATGAATGCATTGATAATATTAAAAATCTCAAAAAAAATTCGTTTTTCATTTTTTCTAATAAAAAGTTGCTTTCATCGTTTATTATCTTCTAATATTTAAGGAAAATAGCATTTTCAATTCTGCTAATAGTTTGAATAGATCTAGGTTTTTCACATCACCTGAAACCTTACAGTAGCTTATAAATTAAGCTTTATTGCAAAGATGGTTTCTAAAATCTGGAAAGATCTATTTTTAAAATGGTGTTTTTTTTTATAGTTGCCTTTATTATTTAATACTTTACAATATTTTATATGAATGGTATTTTTAATTTTTCAAATAATCTGAGTAGATCTAGATTTTGTACATAACTTAAGACTCACAGTAGCTGATAAGATGTGTAAAATCATAATCTGTAATTATTAAAAATACTAACGGCCAGTTGCACAAAAGGAAATTAAATTTGACCACCGTAAGATGACATCATTTGATGGAGCCAGTGCAACGACTTCCTCATTGAGCTCCGTAATATGACATCATCTTATGGTAGTTAAATTTAATTTTTTTTTCACAACCACACTAAAGTCTTTTATTCAAGTATTTGAAGTCTTTAAAGTATTTAGTAAAGTCTAAAGTAAGTAAGTAGTCTTGAAGTCTTAAGTAAGTAAAGTCTAAAGTATTTCAAGTCTTTTATTCCACTTCAAGTCTTTTTGTTAATCATGAATATCTTCAGCAATATCACCTTCACCACTGCAATGAAAGACATAAATCTGTATATTTATTTTTAATTATTATTTCTTTTTTTTTTGTTGCTTAAATTCAATGATTTTGTTAATTAAAGTAGCCAAGTTCATAATTTGGTAGAGTAAGAGTGCTTACACAGTGGAGCATCCAATACTCAATGATAATCGCCATAACAAAATCAAAGACATGCTTATTCCACTCACCCTATCAATTTCGTGGCCGCCACTTCTATCATGTTCATTACACATTATAAAACCTATCATTCTCAATAATAAGTATTACTATGATTAATGATTAATAAGACTTGAAGTTGTCACAACCACATTTATTGAAAACTATGAGATACACACGTTTTAGTTGTTACACCTTTATCAATCTCAAACAAACTAAAACTAGAGTACAGAGTAGCTTAATATCTACTAAACACTGAATGATACAATTAGTTGAGGGAGAAAGTGCCTACCATAGGCTCACCTTCATTGAAGGCCTGTGGTTGGCTGAAGGTCATAGCAAGTCACGCCCACTAGTGGGAGGAGCAACAAGCAAAAACAAGATTTTAACACTTATTTTTGCTTGTTGCTCCTCCCACCAGTGGGCGTGACTTGCTATGTCCTTCAGCCAATCACAGACCTTCAATGAAGGTCAGCCTTCAAGAGGCACTTTCTCCCTCAGCCAATAGTATCATTCTGTGATTAGTATATCATATTAACCCTTGGTGTGTATGCAGTATCTGACAGACACCTACTGATTTTCAATTGAATGTGTTGATAAAACTGCATAGGATGCAACTCCCTCCTTCACAGTACCTTTGCTCCCACTCTTCCTGAACACATTGTAACCTTCAGTTGAGTGATAAACCTAGTGGTGTGAGCACATTATGAGTTTGAAGCTTACAGTGACAGAAATAAGTGTCTAATAGACACTGCATACACACTGTCTGATATCAGATGCATGTCCAATAGACACTGCATACACACTTGCTGATATCAGATGCGTGTCCAATAGACACTGCATACACACTGTCTGATATCAGATGTGTGTTCAATAGACAATGCACAACCAACAACATCATTGTGGTGTCTGTCAGACACTGCATACACAGCTACCATTATTACTGCTAGTTACTGTATAGATGTCATATTACATTTGATTTTTTTTTTTAAATAAAAATTAGAAGATAGCCGGTTGTTCTCAGAAAAATTGTGACCCAGACGTTTATGAATGATTCTGAATTCAACACAAAACTTCATCATCTGCTGTTTCAAGATATCTTCCTGGATCTTTCTGACAATAATTATGGGAGTGATAGTGAAAAAAATGAACCAACTAAGCCCCTTCCTCCTTCACTCGAGCCTGATGAGGCGAATCCTCCCTCACCTGAAGTAATATAATCATCAACTAATGAGTCTACAGATATATTTTATTTTTTATATTGTTTCTATGTATTGTAGTGTATTGAAAGTTATAATAGTAAAATATTTAGAATTTAGGACAATATCATGTTATGAGAAAAAACTGGAAAATTAGCAAATGGTCATTGGGATAGATTTTTCAATTATTGGGGTTAATTTATATTTTATTGTATATTAGTTTCAATATTTTGTAGGGGAGACTGAGAATTTAAAATAATAGAACAGTGTCATAAATCAAATATCATGTTGATAGATAATAGTATAGTATAAGTTTAGTGGAAAAAATTTCATGGATAGATTTTTTTTAATTTTATGTAAGTGAAAATTGAATTCTATTGTTCAACATATATCTCTCTAATAATCATATGTAAGATATTCAGTCATTTTCATTTCAATCCCTTTCAATAATTTATAAGCTTAGTTTTGTCTTCAATTGGGCATTATATAGAGTCGGTCTGTTAGACACTGGATACACTGGCCAAGAAAAAGGTAGCATACACATACACACTGAGGGTTAAGCTACTCTGTATTTTAGTTTCAGTTTGTTTGAGATTGATAATGGTGTAACAACCGTAACTAGTATTTCACAGTTTTCAATAAATGTGGCTGTGACAACTTCAAGTCTTGTTATCCATTTCATGGATATTTTCCACAATATCACCTTCACCCCTACAAAGATTATCATCATTATTATCATAGTAGAGACTATTTTAGAAATAGCACGTTTATATTTTTTTAAATATTCAACTGCAATTTATACTAGAAAACTTATGCAAATTTTGATTGCATGGAGTACATATCTACTATTGCATGATAGTAACATAAATCAAATTACTTTTGCAATCTTTATGAAATATATCCACGGTGCTTGCTCAGTGGAGCATCCAATACTCGATGATAATCACCATCACAAAGTCAAACACTTGCTATCAAATGGTGTGTATGACAGATTGAAGCAGCGTGAATACCTCCATTCAACAGCATGTGTTTCATTTTGCGATGGTGATTATCGTCAAGCACTAGATGCTTAACTGTGCAGGTTATTATGCACAGGTGTCAACTCTAATTACAGAAAGAAATTGTATTTTTTTTTAACTTTAATTATTTTTATCAAGTAGTAAACGAATACAGTATTATATGAAAAGTCCTGTAGTTTTTTTTTCGAATTTTCCTGGATTGTTTTTAATAACATTCTATTTATTTTCAATGATATTCGAATTATGATTTTGAAGATCCATTTGGTTTCCACAGTATATAATATAAAATTGAAAAAAACAAAGTGTAACTTGTGACTCACGTTATGGCGTAACGGCCGTTTTACTCTGTTGTTGAGAGCATCGTCAGACGACCCACAGTACAAAGATTTTGAGAATGAGTGTACTGTGGGTCCTCAACGATACAACTGGAAAAATATTTAATTTAGCTTTTTATAGTGTACAAGAGTTCCTTTCAAATCAAAATTAAGCCACACCTCAACTAATTGATATAGTAATTATGGTAACTAGGGTATAATTGTTGATCTGACTTTTATACTTCGTAACTGAAGCCTCCAAGACCTACATAAAAAACTCGCCGCTTGAGCCACGTTATTGAAAAAATGGTGAACTCACAATTTTAGGTAGGTTCCGAACCACCGGGAAGTGATTTTACATTAGAGAACTGAGTCTCTAATAGTTAGAAAAATTTGTACCATTTTTTCTTGCAATTATTTCCAGTATGTTCAGTATAGTGGTGAACATGATTCTACAAAAAAAAAAAAAAAAAAAATGTTCTTAACAACAGGGTCAAACGGCCGTCAGGCCTTAACGTGAGTCACAATTTCCACTTAGAAGTGTTTTTTTATTTTTATTTTTATATTTCAATTGTTTCTAATAGTTGAATAACAAGTTTTGGGAATGCAGTATGTTTTATTGACTTTGTGAAATTTGCATAACTTTTTTTCAAATTATTCAACATTTTTTCTTGTACTACACATCCAACACATGTTGCATTCTAAAACGTTCGTGAAACGAATATCTCACAAAGATTTGGACGAGGTAAGAATGATGATAAAAGAAGAACAGAAAACAAGAAACACATATGTAATAATATCTCATTATTGTAATAACGAATTTATTGTTAGTATATCAGTGTACGATATGCAGTCATACAGTATGATAATCAATCAGGTTAACCTCTAGTGTCCACTTTGTTCACTCCCTCCTTGTTGTCGATCTTCTACCTCTATCAACTAAAAACTAAATATAATCGATACTTCGATAGTGAGTACACAATTCGATATATCATATATATGACAACACACATCTCAAAGTACTGCTGATAATTTAATAGACAAGAAATTAGGTTTACTATCCATTCATTCTTTTACACAGTCGGCTTCCTGCACAGTTGCCAAAGTCTGGCTACTTCAACTAACACAATAAAAATTCAGTCAATCCCGCCTCCTCTTAAATAAGACTTAACTCATCAATCATTAGTAGTGGTAGTAGCAGTAGTAGGAGGAGGAGAAAGGGGAGGAGGAGGAGAAGGAGGAGAAGGAGGAGAAGGAGAAGAAGGAGGAGAAGGAGGAGAAGGAGGAGAAGAAGGAGAAGGAGGAGAAGGAGGAGAAGGAGGAGAAGGAGGAGAAGGAGGAGAAGAAGGAGAAGGAGGAGAAGGAGGAGGAGGAGTAGGAGGAGAATGAGGAGAAGGAGGAGAAGGAGGAGAAGGAGGAGAAGGAGGAGAAGGAGGAGAAGGAGGAGAAGGAGGAGAAGGGTGAGAAGGAGGAGAAGGGTGAGAAGGAGGAAAAGGATGAGGAGGAGGATAATTTTAGACAAAACTGAGATGAAAGAGAGGGTATGATGATGGAGAAAGACAGAAGAAACAGAGATTAAAAGAAATGGATGAAGAGAGACATAACGGACTCGAGATTGAGGTTAAAATAAATTCAACAGTTGGAATGATCCATTTTCGAATATTCTTGACCTTGCGAATGCTTTTGATCGCTTTTATCAAATAATTTTTTTTATTTTGCCGAAGTTATTCTAGCACCTAGTCTGAGACTAATAAGCTATTTTTTTATCAAATAATTGACTTCCTCTTCTCCTGCTCCCACTCCTCCTTCTACAACCCTTCTCCTCCTTCTTCCACCTTTTTCTTAATATTTGCTCAATGTTTTGCTTCTTAGAATGAAACTAATCTTTTTTCGGAAGATGAAGCTCACTTAAGTCTGAGACCTGTGCATGGGTAATGAATTGGATGATGGTGATTGATGAGCTGGACCTACAGTTTTTGGTGGGTTCCGAACTACCGGGAAGTGATTTCACAGCAGAGAACACAGTCTTTTTTGCTGGCCAATCTAATCGGTCACCCTTACTTAAGGATAACTTAAAGTATATCGCAAGGCTGCGTTTCTGTATAAATGATTACACCATATCAAGGACTCTTTCACCACATTTTATATTGTAGGTTGATGTCTATAATATATGTAAGTGTATATAGGATATATATATCAAATAAAGGATATATAGGATATAGGTAGTATAGGTGTAGGATATGTGTGAAATGTCACATAAGAATCTATTATTCAGTTCAGTGCGGTCGGTCTTTCATGTCAAACGAGTTCGATCTAGTAAATTGATGTGACACTATTACATATTCCACTTTCGTGACTCTCACACACACACTCACTCTCTCTCACTTACACAAACACTTTCACACTCAATTCCTCCCTCTTTAACTTTCTCCGTCCATCTTTTTTTTTCTCTTTCTCTTTCACTCAAACTCTATCAATCTCTCTCGCTTTCCGACTCACCACTTCTTCTCTTACCAAGACTCAAAATGTATTTTCCTCACATTCTCTCTCTGTAAATACAGGGCTTACTTGAGTTCAGTTTGGCATAATTGGGAAAATTCTTTTTTTGGAGGTTTATTAAATTCTCTTATAATCATTTACTCTGTCCTGTTCTTCTTCCTCTTTTCTAACTATTTAGTTTTTTTCAAATCCTCCTCCTTCTTCTCCTTCCTCTTCTATTACTCCTCCTCCTTCTTCTTCATCTTCTTGTTCTACTTCTATTTTTTATTATTTTCCTCTTCTTCTCCTACTACCGCTCCTCCTTCACAACCTTACTTTTCACGATTTCCTCCACCTTCTTCTCTTTCTTCTCCACTCTCCTTCTTTTTTCTTATCATTTTTTTCTTCTTCGTCTTCTTCTTCTGCTGCTCCTCCTTCTTGTACTCCTCCTCCTTCTCCCACTCCTTCTTCTTCTATCTCTTCTTCGCCTTCTTCCTCTTTTCCTTTTCCTCTCACTTCTACTTCTCCTCCTCTTGTCTTTCTTCTTATCCACCATCTTCGGCTCTCTCATCTTACTCCTTTTCTTTTTCCACTCCTCTCTTCTTTCTCTTCTCCTTTCTCTCATTCCACCTCACTAGATCTCTTTCAACCCATAAATCGTCAAGTCTCTAATTGCAATTGAAAACAAAACAGAATAAACTTTAAATTGACGCTATCAATTACTTGCAGTAACCGAATATTCTTCTTTTTTTTCTTCTTCTTCTTCTTCTTCTTCTCCTTCTCCTTCTCCTCCTCCTCCTCCTCCTCCTCTTCCTCCTCCTCATATGCGATGGTGATTTATTATGCGTCGGTGATTATCATCTTGTATTGGAAGCTACACTGTGCAAGAATGTCATAAGAGAGAAGAAGGAGGAGTTTAAAATGGAAGGAGAATATGGAGGAGGAGGAGGAGAAGAAGAAGAAGAAAAAGAAGAAAAAGAACAAAGAAAAAAGATGAAGAATACATTGAAAAAAAAGGGGATAGAAAGAGAAAAGAATAAAGAGAAGAATGAGTAGAAAAAGAAAAAGGGGATAGAAAAGAAAAAGAATACGTAGAAAAAGCAAAAAGGGGAAAGAAAAAGATGAATAATAAAGAGATGAAAAAAGAAGAATACGTAGAAAAAGAAAAAGGGGAGAGGAAAAGAAGAAGAATACGTAGAAAGAGAAAAAGGTGATAGAAAAAGAAGAAAAACAAAGTGAAGAAAAAGTAGAAGAATAAGTAGAAAAAGAAGAAAGATAAACAGAAGTAAAAGTAGAAAAAGGAGAAAAAGAAGAAAAAGTAGAAAATGAAGAAAAATAAACAGAAGAAAAAGTAGAAAAAAAGAAAAAGAAACAAGAAAAAGTAGAAAATGAAGAAAAATAGACAGGAGAAAAAGTAGAGAAAGGAGAAATGTAGAATATGAAGAAAATGAAGAAAAATAAATAGAAGAAAAAGTAGAAAAATAAAAAGAAGAAAACGTAAAAAAAGGAGAAAAAGGAGAACAAGAAGAAAAGTAGAAAATGAAGAAAAATAAACAGAAGAAAAAGGAGAAAAAGTAGAGAATGAAGAAAAATAAACAGAAGAAAAAGTAGAGAAAGGAGAAAAAGAAGAAAAAGTAGAAAAAGGAGAAAAAGAAGAAAAGTAGAAAATGAAGAAAAATAAACAGAAGAAATAGGAGAAAAAGTAGAGAATAGAGAAAAAAACAGAAGAAAAAGTAGAAAATGAAGAAAAATACAGTAGAAAAAGTAGAAAATGAAGAAAAATAAACAGCAGAAGAAGAAAAATAAACAGTAGAAAAAGAAGAAAAATAAACAGAAGAAAAAGTAGAAAAAGGAGAAATAGAAGAGAAAGTAGAAAATGAAGAAAAATAAACAGATGAATAAGTAGAAAAGGAAGAGAACGGGAATACAAAAAAGAGGTTAAATTCATTTCCAGTTCTCTTCATTTGCTATTGATAACAATGTTCAAAAAAATTCCGTTGACGATCATTGTGCCATTGAATTACTATCATTGCGAGAAGAAAAAACATTTCCACGTCAATTATTTCGTGAAATAATAGGTGTAATTTCTCCAAAAAAGAAAGAATTCATTTCGTGACAAACTCGTATCAGATACCGTCGATATTTTCCCTTCATGTTGTTCTTATCTTCATAAAAATATCATGCATGTCCTAACTTACCTAGCTTATATGATAAAATGATATGGTAGAATATGTTAGAATGGATAATTTGATGAAATAGCTGTGATATGAAGAATAAATAATTGGTAAAAGCATACAATGGGTCGAAAGAATAATTAGAAATGATAAAATTAGAAGGACAAATTATTGTTAGGAAGGATACAATTTGGAAAATAGAAATATTTAGATAGAATGAATAGATAATTGGCGATAGATTGCCAAGATAGTACCAATGTCCCACATAATCCTGTGTAAAGAAGAAGAAGAAGAAAAAGAAAGAACAAGAATGTACTACATTTGGAACATTGGTACTAGCATGAATTTCGGTTATTTTATTTTAAATAATGATAATACGATGTTGTCACAACCACATTTATTAAAAATATAGAGATACTAGTTTCGGATGTTACTCCATTATCAATCTCAAACAAACTAAAACTAAAGTACAGAGTAGCTTAATATATTATACTATACACGGGATGATACTATTGGCTGAGGAATAGGCTGATCTTCATTGACGGTTTGTGATTGCCTAAAGGCCATAAGAGGTCACGCCCTCTGCTGGGAGGAGCAGCATGCAAAAATAAGAATCAAATCAAGAACTAAAAACCGTGAACATGTTGAAAGTAACAAAGAAGAACAATAAACAAGTAAATTAGGATAAGATTGAATCATTTTAACTTAGAAAATTGAAGCTCACTGAAATGCACTCAAGGTCAACCTAGAAAGACACAAACATGCCGTTATTGAAATGTAGGCCAAAATTATGATGAAACCAAGTTAGTTGTATTGAGTTGGTTAAATAAATTTGATCATTTAGACTAGGATTGGAATCGTTTTTTACCAACCTGGCTATCTCCAATGCTTCTAAAACGTTCAATTGTCTGCCGTTGCCAATCAAATGCAGAAATTCAACATTTTCTTCAGCCTTGAACTTGTGTCCATTATTAATGAGATGCTCTGCAAAATTTGTGTTTTCCAATCCTTGATGTTTATTCTACATTTGAAACTTCTACCGGTCTGCCCCCCACAACAGGCATCACAATCACTGCCATTCAATTTATAAACTCCACTTTTATACCAGATATCAATTTGATCTTTACTATGCCTAAAACCAGCTCTTTACAATAGGTTTAGTTTGAAAAGCTACATCAAAACCGTTATTTTTCAATTCTTTACCCAATTTATCAGATACTGGGCCAAGATAAGGTGCTGTTATCCATTACTTTTCTCCATTGTTAGTGATAGTAATGCTAGCACTGATTGCTAGTCTCCTACTTATTTTATTTAATATTTTGTCAACTATGATCTCCTCTTATCCATTAATTTGTAATAGCCATCTGTTTCATAGTACTAATCTCTTTTTCAAAGTGCTGTTTTCTCATGGGAATAGTTCTATAAATCATACTATTGAAGGCTGCTAGTTTGTAGGATATAGGGTGACTTTTTTTAGATTACGCCTTGGAGACTCCAGTTAAGGAGTATAAGACAAGAGTGAGATCAACAATTATACAATTTAGTTCGAAGTTACTGACAATTGAACAAACTGACAAATTACTGTTGTCAATATCCGCCATTGCGGAAGTCTTCAGTATAAACTGATAGCAATTAAAGGAATTCGAAATTAATAAATTCTGTTTAATTATACAATCTTATACACCACTTACCATAATTACTATATCAATTAGTTGAGGTGAGGCTTAATTTTGATGTGAAAGGAACTCTTGTACACTAAATGAACGAGATTAACTAAATATTTTTTTAATTGTTTTTCAAATATTTCGATATTTTCAAGATTCTTTAAAAACTGCGGTAGCTTGTAGAATTTCCTATCAATATAACAAGGTTATTGTTTGAATAAGCTGCTATTGTGACTCACCAAGTGATAATCTCCACGGCTTCTTAAATTATAATCATGTACGTCAAGATTTTGGTTAATATCATTCGTTTTTACATATACAGTAGCTTCATACACATATAAGCAGGGTACAGTTAGGAGACCAAGTCTCTTGAACAACGGCCTACATGAATCTAATCTATTTACTCTTTCTATACACCTAACCGCTTTCTTTTGGATCTTTAACACCCTATCAAGATTTTGTTTTGATGAATTACCCCATACTAAGATAGCATACCTAATATGTGTCAGTAAGAGCCCATGGTGAGCTGTAAAAAAGTAACTTTTTGTCATTCAATCTAGCGAGCTGTCGCAGGACAAATACCCCAGATAAAATTTCACAATATATTTTCTCAATGTATGGAGCCCAGGTCAATCGTCTATCCAACAAAACTCCTAGAAATGCAATATTATCTTCCTGGTCTAGTTGATCATGATAGACCTAGGTACTATTTTAGGTGGGTTGCGAGCCTGGTCTAGTTGATTATGATAGACCTAGGTACTATTTTAGGTGGGTTCCGAACAACCAGGTAATTGTTCCCTCTTTATATAGCTCAAACGGCGAGTTGGAACTACCCGTAAGGGTCTCCCCACCAATAAAAGCCATATGCTTATTATTATTATTATCGTGGAGTGTTTGATGCTCCACTGTGCAAGCACTCTTAGAAGGTCGTTTAGCAATAAAGTTTGGCTCAAACTTATTTGCGCCAAGTTCGCCGAATATCTCCGAATGTTCTTAGCAAACACACTTTGTCATCTCCCAAGTTTATTGCACTGTAAACTTCAGAGCATAAATCTTAGCCACTGGGGTGTGAACAGCTAACAACCATGTCAAAATTGAGTCACTCCTCAAAATAATATCACATTTGAGAGAGTTTGAGAAAATTGTCGTTCAGGGACAAACCACCGGGGGGGGGGGGGGATGACAAACGGGACTCCCCCACCCCCCGATGGTTTTCAAGGACGTTTTATTATGCAATGTTAAGGCTACAAATCTTGTTTTATATTAATCTACAATTTCTTTTAAAAAATCTTGAATCAAATTATGGGAAAAGTATTCCACATAGCCTACAACACTTTCAGCCAGTTGCATGAAAGAAAATAAAATTTGACCACCGTAAGATGACGTCATTTGATGAAGCCAGTGCAACGACTTCCCCATTGAGCTCCGTAAGATGACATCATCTTACGGGGGTCAAATTTAATTTTTTTCGTGCAACTGGCCGTTTAAGTAACAAAAAGTATAAAAGATCGGTGCAGTAGAAGAGTTTGATATCACATTAAATTAAGCAAATTGCCATCAACTCTCCTATATACCGCTTTAACGCTAGCTGGGGCCATCTTTACTTCACTCGCAAAATTTGAAATGGGCAGATAAGAATATTGAATTACTGGGAAATCATCATAAGGAGCAGTTGATAAATTATTGTCAGTATTTCAATAATTGTGTCAATTTTAATATTTGTTTATCGTAGCCTGTAGTTGATTCTTGATATAAATAAAAACAGCATTAAATAATAATCTTTAATAAATAATAATCATAATAAAAATTACCAATTTTCCAAAATTCACTTCACCTTCTCTTACTCCTCCTCCTCCTCCTTCTTATCCTCATCCTTATTTCCATCCTCATCATCATCCCTCCTCCTCCTTTTCTCCTCCTCCTCCTACTCCTACTCCTCCTATTATCACATTCCTTTTATATTTCATTCTATAGATTGCTTTAGATATTCCTTTGAGATTCTATTTATCCAGAAATACTCCTGGAAAATTGAGTCCCATTTCTTAATGGAGAAAAACACCACCGACTCATTTTCACAGCCTTGAATTGAAATTGCCCACTCCTCCTCCTCCTCCTCCTCCTTCTTATCCTCATCCTCATTCTCATACTTATTCTCATACTCATTATCATCCTCCTCCTCCTCCTCCTCAATTTATTTGCCACTTTATGAAACTATAACTGAGACTGTGGTTTGCTGGTAATTTGCTTTTGTAGTTTTAATTTTATCTTCTATTTTATTCCAACTTTTCCTATTTTATATATAGTTTGTTAATTTTTATTTTCAGCATTCGAACAAATAACTTTAGGAGCTTCAGCATTATATTTTTTGGAGCTAATAAAATATCATTATTCTATTGCATTGTTGTGTAATGGAATTAAAATTTTATTTTGATTTTGAATATAACTTACATGGTTTACTTGATTACTTGAAACTACTCAATTATTATCTTGTGTGTTATTATTATTATTATGTGTGCAGCTTAATGATTTCTCTGTATAATTCGAATGCATCGATTTATGGGATATTGTTGATAAAGTAAAAAGAAATGTAAGTGAATCTTCTAATTCCTCCATTATGAATGTTTCAGGCGCGCAACAAGCCAGTAGATGGCGGTGGGCATGTCAATCAGAAGGGAGCAACCAATCAGCAGAAAGCCCACGCCCACCAACACGCCCATGGCCACGCCCACCAAACGCCCACCGGCAAAACAGCCACTGTTACAAAGTCTCATTCGCACCAATCACATCACAGTGGATCCGGAACACAGACACCAGTAAAGAAGCCTCCCTCCGCCCAGAAGGGACAGGTAACACACATAATTTTCAACTACTAATTTATTTCATTTATAAAAAATAAAACATATATACACAATACATGCAAAAAAAATTAAGAATATTAAAATGCAATATCATACAATTGTGAAATCCATAAATTATTTTGAATAATAGTACTGTACTAATATAATTATGTGGAGATGGAAAACCCTTCCAACTATAGCTGCCCATGTACTAGGGAGGGGTTCACATGATATTAGGGTAGGAGGAAGAAGGAGAAAAAAGGAAAGGTTTAAGGATTTAATAGGCAAAAAGGAATGGCAAAGCAAAACTGTTATTTTACCAAGATCAGAAAAGTAATTGTTCTTGGTCCAATTGCTGATGTAATTTTTCATTTTCTTATTTATTTTACTATTGTTGAGGTATTGATTGGGAATTTTATCCAGATAATTCTAGTGCTTATGTATATCAGCTGCCTCCTTATTGATTCAATATTGGTTTTATAGATCTGAAATTTACTTGAATTTTGTCTCAAACTGCTCACAATGTTATTGGTGTAAGGGAATGTAAGTTAAGTTAGTTTTGTTCTTAATTAACTATGCATTCTACTACATTCATAATGTACAGCTGTCTGTCAGTCATTACCTTGAATTCAGTAAGTATTAACTCAGTTAGTTAGAGTCTAGGTTTATTCTAAATTATTTTAATTATTATTAATTTATGCATTATGAAGAGTTCCTCAAGATGACAGTTCATTATAGCAGCCTCCCCAAACCATACTGAATTATGGATTGCGAAAGAGCGTAACAGAACAGCTCAAGGTAGTTAGTATTTAGAATTTTTCAGCTTCATTTTATTTTAAAACTAGTGGTTCATCGCAAATCAATAATACATTCTGTGTAGCTTTGAAAATTCTCCCATATTATAACATTCATTGGCTTCAGAATTTTTATTTTGCTACAAAATAAATAAAAGCTTGTTGTCCCAACTCATTGTATCAAACATGTGTATCATACTCGCATTAAATAACACGCTCAACTTCATGTTTGTATATATATGGTAATCACCTATTTCCTGAACTAAAATATGATGAAATATAATGAAGTATACAATTACAATCAAGCAGGCTTGCTTAGCTTGCCTATTATGGTTGTGCAAAGGGGTGATGATTTTTTTTAAGTTTCTCAAATTGGATGTTTGGATCACTGTGAGAATTTTTTTCATCAATTCTGTAAACTATAGTATCTAAAAGTTGAAAGTTTTTGGTTTTTTGTTATAATTGATTTCTCTTACAAGTTATCTTAAACTTTTCATGATTTTTTATAACTAAATGATACTTTGAGAAGCAAAATATTTTTTATTTCAATCAATCAGTGCTTCTTATATATTTTTGAGATATTCAATAATTTATTATGTAAAGCCTAATTGTTCAACCACAATGAAAAGTATGTCATTTTATTCCCCAGTGTCTCTTGCAGTTATAGAAAATGATCAAAAGTTTAAAAGTTCGAAATTATATTTACTTTTTTGAACTATTGGACTGTGTTGGTGCTACAAATTTAAATTAAGCTCTCAAATTGACATTTTTATTTTGGGAAGAATCAGTCATTGTATTCAAAGTGAAATTCCTAGTTCAACTTGGACATAACGTAACATGTGGATTTTTAATTTGAAAATCTGGAAAGAAAGCAGTGGTGGGCTATGCCTGTTGTATTTTTACTTGATTGTGTTTTGTGTTATGAATGAATGAAAATAACTTGTAGGTGAGATCAATCGCCCCCAAAAACCAGAAAAATTCAACTTTGAACCCCCCATATTTCAGAAAATAGTTTATGGGAAACATTTCATCTCATGGCAATAGATAACATTGTAATACCGTATTATCCCATTAAAGAAACTTTATAAAGAAGCAATACCATAAACCCTGCACCTAGCTTTAGGATCACTTGTTCAATCAACATGTTTGTAACTCATAATTTAAATACCTTTTTTATTGCGGATGATGCCCACATGAAGTCTAGAGACTTGTGTGTGGGTAATGAGTTGAATGGGTGAATGATGAGAAACATCCATGGCTGAATGAGATTCGAACCCAAGGCTGCAGGAAACGAAGCCAGCCAGAGTCTTATCTTATCACAGACAAGCGCTTCAATCAACTGTGCCAAAAATATATGAAGTCATTATTAGGTAGCTATCTGTGTAACTTTTATGTGAGACTTATGTGACAACCTTGTGTTATGTAGCATTTTATGCAGATTTTGAAGAATATTTTATATTTTTTCTAAATTGATTTAGGTGAAGACAGGAGCTCAACCAGGGAAACAGGTGGTTCCAGCTAATAAGGACAAAGAGGTGACTACTCCGGCTAGGCAGACTCCCCCACAGGCGGTTCAACCCGCGGCCAAGGCTGCGGCAAAGAAGAATGACAAAAAGAAACGACACCAGCAGTATGATTTGGTGGTCACCATTGATTTGGTAAGTAAAAGAAAAGAGATAGTTAACTTTATTGTACTAGAAAGATAGTTAACTATATTGCACCAGTAAGATAGTTAAGTATATTGTACCAGAAAGATAGTTAACTATATTGTACCAGAAAGATAATTGAATAAATTGTACCAGAAAGATAGATAACTATATTGAGCCAGAAAGATAGTTAACTATATTGTAGCAGTAAGATAGTTAACTATATTACACCAGAAAGATAGTTGAATAAATTGTACCAGAAAAATATTTGAATAAATTGTACCAGAAAGATAGTTGAATATATTAGACCAGAAAGATAGTTAACTATATTGTACCAGAAAGATAATTAAATATATGGTACCAGAAAGATAGTTAAATATATGGTAGCAGAAAGATAGTTAAATATATTGTACCAGAAAGCACCTCAAATAACCGAGTTCTGTAGACCCAAAAAACCCTAGATTGTAAGGAAATTAATCACAACCCATGGTTAGTTTTTTGTTGTAGATTATGTCTTGGAGACCCCAGTTAAGGGGTATAAGACAAGTCAGATTAACAATTACACAATCTTATACACTAGTTACCATAATTACTATATCAATTAGGTGAGGTGAGGCTTAATTTTGATGTGAAAGGAGCTTTTGTACACTATTAAACGCTTCAGAAACTTAAGTAGATTTTGACCAACTCAAGCCATAACAGTGTATACTTGTGCTGGAATATTATTCAAACTATCCATGCCAAATCTTATATGGGTCCATACATTAATTTTGTATCGTAATGCCATATATTCATTTTGTAGGCTAATACAAGTCATGTAGACCCAGATTCTGCATCCCAGGAAGTCCCAGAACAAACAACAGAATGCATTGAACTTAGTATATTTATAGCGGCCATTTTGAATCGAATTGTCCTCCATTAGTGTGGAAATTTCGGCCCATGTAAACAGATTAACCCAGTTCAATACCCAGGCTGCTTGTAACTGATGATAATGTTGGCTGCAAATAAGACATGATGTTGCATCGATTTTCTTTTATTGCCATTTTAAACTGATTTCGAATGTTTATTGTTCATTGGCTGTGCCAATTATTTTCTTGTTCTCCTCCTTCTCATCCTCCTTTTTCACCATTCTCATCCTTTTTCTTCTTCTTCATCTTCTTCACCTCCTACTTTTTCTCCTGCACCAATTTAACTTCTACTAATTCTCTTCCTGTTCTTCCTTGTCCACTTCTTTTTCTTCTTCTTCTTCTTCTTCTTCTTCTTCTCCTCCTCCTTCTTCTCCTCCTTCTTCTTCACCTCCTTCTCCTTCTTCTCCTCCTCCTCCTTCTTTTATGTCTTCTTCTTCTCCTACTCCTTTTTTTCTTCTCTTACTCCTTCTCCTCCTTCTTTTTCTTCTCCATCTTCTCTTAGATCTTTTTCCCCACTTTTTTCCTCTCCTACTCCATCTTTCTTTTTCTCCTTCACCTTCTTTCACTTCTACTTTTACTTCTTCAAGTTTTTCTTCTTTTTTCTCTTGCACTCTCTTTGTCTCCTTATTCGTCTTCTTCTTCTACTCGTTCTTTTTGTGCGTCCTTTTCTCCTCCTCCTCCTTCTTCTTCTCCTCCTCCTTCTCCTCCCACTTCGTCTCCTTCTCCTTCTTCTCCTCCTCCTCCTTCTCCTTCTCCTCCTTCTTCTCCTTCTCCTTCTCCTCCTTCTTCTCCTTCTCCTTCTCCTTCTTCTCCTCCTCCTTCTCCTCCTCCTTCTCCTCCTCCTCCTACTTCTCCTCCTCTTTCTTCTCCTCCTTCTTCTCCTCCTCTTTCTTCTCCTCCTTCTTCTCCTTCACTTCCTCCTCCCTCTTCTTCTCCTTCTCCTTCTCCTCCTCAGTCTCCTCTTTCTTCTTATCTTCCTTCTCCTCCTCCTCCTTCACCACAGCCTCCTCTTTTTTCTACTCTTTCTCCTCCGCCCCGTCGTCTTCATCACCATCTCTTTCTTTCTTTCTTCCTCAATCTTCTTTCTCGTACTCTTTCTCTTCTCCTTCTCCCTTCCCCATCCATCCCATTCGCTCCTCCACAATGCCGCCTTAACGACAGTGTCATATATATATATATATATATATAAAATGCTAACAGATAAGTGTCGCTTTACTTCGTCTACAAATAACTCTTCTTGAAACTTGAATTTGGTGCCAACTTTATTTATTTGTTGTGTGCTCCTTTAGACAGGGGAGAGTGGGAGGAGAAGGAGGAGAGGGTAGGGAGGGAGGCTCAATACAACACTGACTAACTGAATGGACAATAAAAATTCAAATATCTCACTGCTTCTGGCAACAATTTCATAAATAGAGAGATAACTAAAGTGAGAGAGTGTGAACGAGAGAGAGGGTGTGTGTGTGTGTGCGAGTGTGTGCGCGCGAGTGGGTAAGTGAGAGAGAGAAGGAGAGAGAGTGTGTAAGAGTAAGAGTGAGGAGGAAGGGGATGAGAGAGAGCGATAGAGAAAGTAATAGTGAGGAATAGAGTGTGAAAGAAAGACAGAGTGAGAAAAGATTATTTATTTATTTATTGTGACAAATTTACAACGATAGATTAGATAATTTTTCTCCATTCATGTAAATTTAAAAATTTGGCATATGAATGGTTGAAAACAAAACTATGAACATCTCATAGATACCGGTACTATAGTAAATTCAGATGATGCTACTATTTATAGTGCTAGAAATTATGTACAATGATCTCATTTGTATGATATTAACTACGGTGATGGACAATCCAAGTGATGCAATAATTACATGAAATGGTGAAGTTTGGACAAAGTTCAGAGAGTGAGAGTGAGAGAGATAGAGAGTGAGAGAGAGTAATCGAACTTGGAAAAATGGTATTGAACGGTACAGAGACTAAAAGAACAGATAACTTCATTTTAGTAAATTAGAATTAAAATCATGAAGAGCTATTGCATGAATTTATTTATAAGTTCTCTATTTGTCACCAAAGTCATTACAACTGACAATATACATTAAGAAAATATAATAAAATATAAAAACTCCAACACATTAACAAAATAACAGTAAATTATGAAGTGAGAAAATAGTCATTGTCAAGTGGATTATGATGAAAATATTATTTTAAATGATATTTATATCTTGACTAGCTGGCATGCTCGTTTCGCTCGCCCCAAGAGCACCTGGACACACGAAAGCTGAGAAAGTGAAAGATTTTCACAAAACTTTCCAACTTTTATGCCCACGAAATTCTTGAAAACACTAGAAAAGACTGGGAAAACGTTAGACTTGGGTGTATGGGAAAATTTTAAAGCGTTTCTTAGAATGTTGTACAAGAATATAATTATGACACTTCCAAATATAAAACTTAACATTTCTACCAAATTTCAACTTTTTTGGTCAGGTTAGGCTTTGTTTATTATTATTGGACTTTTG
This sequence comes from Conomelus anceps, assembly GCA_948455865.1. Classification (NCBI taxonomy): domain Eukaryota; kingdom Metazoa; phylum Arthropoda; class Insecta; order Hemiptera; family Delphacidae; genus Conomelus; species Conomelus anceps. The sequence goes on along the minus strand of OX418222.1, from coordinate 2,538,053 downwards.
AAGCTCATAATTCACGAATATATCCTGGATTTCTTGTTCCATAACGATCTGCGTTGTTAATATTAACTTCTTATTGTAAATTCAACGACTTACAGTCAATTTTAATTATGAATATTAATAGCTTTTCGTGAGTATTAATATTATTTATTCATAATTAAAATTGACTGTAAGTCGTTGAATTTACAATAAAAAGTTAATAATATTATTAACACATCCCTCAAAGGGAGCCTGGCTAGTGGTTAGTAAGTCTGGTCATTCTATTTCTTCTTGTCCACCTTCCTCTCCACCTCCTCCACTTCATCCTACTCCTTCATCTCCTCCTCATCATTCTTTTTCTTTTTTCTTCTTTTTCCTCTTCTTTTCTCATTAATTTTATCTATTTAATTCCTCCTGTATTTTTTCTCTCTCTCTTTCCTTCTCACTCTCTGTTTCCTTCTCTCCCTCTTACACACTCCTTCCTTCCCTTCTTTTATTCTCTCTTTCCTGTCCACTCTTCTATTCTCCTTTTCTTCTTTTCTCATATTATCTATTTAATTCCTCCTCTATTCTTCTCAATCACTCTCTCACACTCTCACTCTCTCTCTCTCTTACTCTCCCTCTCACTCTCTTTCTTTCTACTAACAAGAGATAAAAGTAAGTGGGGGAGTCTAGAGAAGCTATTTTGTTTGTTCTGGCACAGCCTGGCGCTCATTTAAAAAAGATGCGACAGTCGCGTTTTATGTGATGAGTGGGAAAGAGGTGGCTTAGTGTCCATTTTCTAGGTTATGTAACGCTCTAGCACATGTCTCCAGTTAACGTGTTTACACCTGGATACAGTTCAGTGGTTGTGGAAATTTGAATTGTTCAACAAAAATATCATATTTCTTTCAATATTTTATGAATTTCCTTGCAAGATTCTTCCTAATCTACTGGGAATACAGATAATTATTGTGCTTCAAGGCGAAATTTTTTGAAACAGACCTAACCTAAGATTTCGATTCTGATTTGAAATTTTGTGTATCAGTTGTATTCACACTGATTGTATGTTAGTTGAATGAATAAATAAATAAATAATGTACAAATTATACTGATGCAAAGAATATGGACAATAAATCATTTAATGGGGGAATACAGTGACAAGTTTAGCTAGCATAAGGAACTGAACAAATAGGTTAATCATTAGTGACAATTAATTAGGGGTTATTGACGATTAATAATAAATTATTGATTAATTGAAAGTGATTAGTAAATAGTGATAAGAAGTTAATGGGGAGATGATTAATGACAAGTGAGAAATAATTATTTATTAGTGACAAGTAGTTAGTTACAAGTGACAAGTAATTAGTTACAAGTGACAAGTAGTTAGTTACAAGTGACAACTAATCAGTTACAAGTGGCAAGTAATTAGTGATTGTGACAAGTGACCATTATGGCTACAACAGATAGCATATATCGTAAGGAATATAGTCGCCTTAGGAGATTGACCAGTAATAATGAGATACTTATATGCTCAGTAAGTAGATCATAAGTAACTAATTCTAAGTTACTAATATGATATTGTTAAGTTACAACTGATAAATCCTTCAAGTTCCTTTCAGATCAAAATTGAGCCTCACCTCAACTAACTTAAACTGTAATTGTGGTAACTAGTGAATAAGAATATATGCTCATGCTCAGTAAGCATGAATAACTATTTCAATGTTACGAATAAAACATAGTTGTGAAGTTCAAATCAAAATCAAATCAAATTTATTCACCAATTTTCAACATTGTTACAACGAAAAATATATAAGTTTTATAAGATAATTGGCATGGCTAGAAAAAGGAAACCCTGTGCTCTAGCCACGAGTTCAGACATTATTACAATACATGATTCTGTTATAAGACAGCACTATAATGTGCATACTAGATACAGATATTTCCAAAAAAACATTATCATCAAAATATAATATATATATATATATATATTTAAAATAAATAAAATAAAAATACATTATGGATGCAATTGAAACCAGAACTAAGTCAAATTAAAAAGGTTTTTAACATTAGAGAAGAACTTTTATATTCAGAGATTTCATCAACACTACTAATCAATTCGCACCTTCAATCAGTTGGGAATTTTGAAGTAATAATTTACTTTAATCCATTCCTTTATTAATTTCAGTTTAGTTTTTGTAATTTTTGCAGTGATAAAGTCTACTGGGGTTTTATTTATCAACTTACTACTTTGATATTAAAATTGGCGCTTGCATGTTGTTAGCGATGTGAAATTTATATTGAAAGCATTAACTACCGTGGGACGTATATTATAAGGAACAGTTCAAGGAGTGAAAAGGTGATCATTTTTATTCAGGAATAAGATTAAATTTGCTATATAGGTTTGACGTAGCATTGGTAAGCCAATTTCTTCAAAGATATATTCCTGCTGGGATAACGCCTGGGCCTTCCTAGCGCCGCTATAATAATATGTTTTTGAATTGTGAATAGTTTTTTGAAGTGTGTAAGGCTGCTCCCCAAACTTCAATGCTATAATGGAAAAGTGAATGAGCATAGGTGTAATAAATTGTTCTTATTATATCCAAGTTTTTTAATGCATTTATCCTGTAAAATATATTTATTAAGTATTTCAGTTTATGGCATAGGTGGTTAATATGAATGTCCCATCTAATATTTTGATCTAATATCACACCTAAGTATTTTATTGATTTTACTCTCTCTATTGATGGACAACTGCAGTTTGGGATGATGCTATCATGATTATGAATGAATAAATTCAACTCTTCTGGTGGCTGGCCACTTTTATTAGGGGAAAATGTTACATATTTTGTTTTACTTGCATTTAGTGTGAGAATATGACTATTCAACCATGCCATAACCATAACAAGCCCACGATTTGTATCATCAAAAACTCATTTCCATGTTGATCCTGAAAATACCAAGGCAGTATCATCAGCAAAAGATAGTGCAATGCCATTTGGAATAGGAATTTTCAGCAAATCATCTACATAAATCAAAAAACGTAGAGGTGATAATACTGTTCCTTGAGGGAGACCATAGTCTTTGATATTTTGTGTATTCGATTCATCATTCAATTTTAGAATTTGTTTTCTGTCTGTTAGATAGCTTGCAAATAATCCTTTTGTTACCCCCCTTATTCCACTATTTTGCAGCTTATTCAACAGTACAGGATGAGGGATTGAATCAAAATCGTTTGCCAAGTCTAAGAATACTGTCAGCGTTTTTGTGTTGCTATTAAAGTTATTGTTTATTATATTTGTCAGATGCAAGACTGCATCCTTTGTTGATCTCCCCTTTTGAAATCCAAATTGATTATTCTCGATAAAATTATTTTTTCCCAGAAACTTCATCAATCTAACTTTTATTATTTTCTCCATAATCTTTGATAAATTACTTAGTAGACTTGTATGTCTATAGTTTTGTGGATTTTCAAGCTCTTTAGATTTGGGTATCGGTTTTATTAAGGCAATTTTGAATCGTTTATAAGTTACAACTGATAACTCCTTTAAGTTCATTTGAGATCTAAATTGAGCCTAACCTCAACTAACTTTGATTGTGATTGTGGTAACTAGTGTATAAGAAACTAATAAAAACTGATAACTAAAAGATAACTTAGTAACAAATGAAGTAAATAAGTAATCTATGATGTTTTCCATGACGAAATACTTGATGAACAATCTAATAACAAGACTGACACTGTATTTCTATTGAAATATTATTTTCACTCACTTATAATGGAGATGCTGGAGGGGGCATTTCACTTCTAAAGAAAAGCTTCGTCGGCCTCAGAAGCATGGCTTAATTTCAGCTGGAGCACACCAGACCGGTGCTCCAGTACCTTTTAGGACGCCGGAACAGAGCTCCGGCTATCTAAATTGATAATAAAATCATTTGTGTGAAAATTTCTCTAATAATCAAGTAAGTTAATTATTAACTTTTTTTGAAACAACTCGAAAACGTTCGGCCTGCAGAGTAAGTAGAATACCACTTATGCTACTCAGGCTACTTAGCCCCCCCCTTTTGCCTGAGCTCTGGCTATCTAAATCAATAATAAAATCATTTGTGTGAAAGTTTATCTAATAATCAATTAAGTTGATTGAAAGAAAATCGCTAACAAACTTCTTAATTTTTTACACCTTCTACCTTTTTAATTTGTATATTATAACAATTACTAACCATGCTCAAATGCGTTTAAAATGCACCAATACAATTCAGGACCCCCGAACCCCCCCCCCCCCCCCCCCCCGGTAAGTCACAGCTCCGGTACTTCTCAATTTAGAAATTAGGCCCTGCTTAGAAGTGAAATGCATCTCTCCAGCACAGTGGCGGATCCAAGGGGGGGGCAAAGGGGGCAATTTCCCCCCTTCCCCCGAGATCCAAGAGAAAAAGAAAAAAAACGGCATCAATCTAATAGAAACTAGGACGAAATTATGTAAGCAACGAAAATTGGCTGTTTCCAATTTGAGGGAAGTGATAGCCGCGAGCCATAGAAGGTATCTGTTCAATCAGAGAGATAAGCTGCGTTCTCGTAGGTCCTGTTTGTAACGGTGACCGATTAGATTGGCCAGCAAAAAAGACACTGTTCTCTGCTGTAAAATCACTTCCCGGTGGTTCGGAACCCACCTAAAACTGTAGGTCCAACTCATCAATCACCATCATCCAACTCATCACTCACGCATAGGTCTCAGACCTATGTGGGCTTCATCCTCGAAAAAAAAAAAATTGTGTAAAGCCATCCATGTTACTTGTGCAGAGGGCATTCTTTAAAGGATTCAGTTGGAAATCATTGTTTAAAAGTTGCAGCTTTAAGAATACTGTATCCTTGAACAAATAAATGGTTTTAGATAACTTCTTTGGTTTGTAATACAATTTTTCACTCAAAATGCTTCATATTTTATCAAGTCCATTACCTTATTCATATTGATATTTTTATATCTAAAAAAATGTGCTCAATAATTATTTAGTAAATTGGATGAGAACTCATTTGAAATTTGATACGTAACAACTTGAAAACTTAATTTATAAGAAAAAATACAATGACATAAATAGATATCAGGTAAAACGGTAAGGAATGCAAATTACCAATACAAATACAAATTTGTTCATACATATTGATAAAACAGTGCTATCCATGACAACATTATGAGGGGCACTAAAAACTATGTCAAAATACACCATTTTCTATTAGAAAATCCAAAAATGTTGGACCCCCTCTTGGGGGGTATTCCATAATCCCCAAACCCCCTGGTGTTTGCCCCCCCCCCGAAATCACCTCCTGGATCCGCCACTGCTCCAGCATCTCCAGTATAAGTGAGTGAAAATAATATTTTAATAGAAATACAGTGTCAGTTTTGATATTAGATTAGATAAGTAATTTGAGGAAATAAAAAATTGATAAAGCTGAATGATAACAGTTATTAAATTTATGTATAATTTATGCATATAGTATATGCGACTTTATCACTCGAGCTAAACAGTTACGGTACTACACAACACTACAAGGGAAGTGATAGCCGCGAGTCGTAGCAGGTATCTGTTCAATCAGATAGATAAGCTGCGTTCTCGTAGGTCCTGTTCGTAACGGTGACCGATTAGACTGGCCAGCAAAAAAGACACTGTTCTCTGCTGAAAATCACTTCCCGGTGGTTCGGAACCCACCTAAAACTGTAGGTCCAACTCATAAATCACCATCATCCAACTCATTACCCACGCACAGGTCTCAGACCTATGTGGGCTTCATCCTCAAAAAACAAACAAACAAAACACAACACATAGCAGAGTGTGGTAATTTTGTGAGAGTGTTAAAGAAGCTTTACACTTGGATTACATTCAACATTTTCCCCACAACTGCAGTTTTGGATTTCCATTCAATAATTGTACGATATTTTCATTTCCGTACAATACACCATCATTGAGGTTAGGAAAAATTCATCTGGCAGTAATCAGCAGGGTTGTCAACCATGATATCATTTTGTATGATGATGTACGATCTGGCTACCTATAATCTGCCCTTTTGTACTATAATTTTTTTAATTAATGCTGATGATGCCTACATGAGTCCGAGACTTGTGCATGGGTGAATGATAACACATAGATGCCTGACGGAGGAGCGGGATTCGAACCCACGACCGTTGAAGCGACAGTAAGTAGAAGTTGCAACGCCTCAACCAACTGCGCTAAGACCTAAGAGGCCAATTTCATATACCAGTAAATAAGTTTATAATCAAGTGAACTGTCACTGGTGGTTTTTGAAAACTTTACCTAATATTCCTGAAACAATTAATTAAAATATAAACATTTACTTGCATAGTTTGATTGTATATTATCAACTTGTACTTGTTTTATTAAATTATTTTTATTTATTTTTTATGATGAAGCCCACATAGGTCTGAGACCTGTGCATGAGTAATGAGTTGAATGATTGTGATTGATAAGTTGGACCTACAGTTTAGGTGGTTTCCAAACCAACAGAAAATGATTTTACAGTAGATTCAATGATTAATAGTAATATTTTCTTGATTTCGTTTCAGAATGAATATGGATTAACAGAGGATCAAGTCGCTGGTAAGATACTAAATAAATGTTATCAATTTATTTCATTGAATACTAATTTATATGTTGTGAGCATGATAATTGATTGAGAAATTCCTCTTTATTCTTTATCTACGACCACGTCATAATGTATACATTACATCAGTTTCACAATTGATGCCAAAACAGCTGTCTTTTCGAAATGCTTTTTGAAACCCGTTGCATAATGAGCTCATTATAGTACAGGTTCTACATTATAACACGAGTTCTGGACCAATCAGAAGCATTTTTGATGGAATCAATATCGTAATTCAATATTGTGAAACTATCAGCTGATTTGATCAAACTTCTACACCAGCTGCTTCAACCTAACAATCTACTATAACTTCTCGTATTTGAGATGAGAGGTTAGGTAGCTCTGACAGTCACAGGTAAAATGAAATTGTTTTAATTAAATGTATACTAGTGGTCGTAGATAAAATAGTGTATGCAATGATTTTATTTGGCCATTAAAGCACTCGTGAGATTTTTATAACACTCGCATTCGCTCGTGTTATAACTTACATCTAACTCGTGCCTTAATAAGGGTCAAAATAAAATCGTTGCATAAACTACTATTGAATCAGAGGACTTTGGCACAATCTATAACACAAGAGGAATTTTCAAATTATGTAAAATTAGAACGTTTAAGGCCTTTATCCATGAATTCACCTTGAGGGTCTCATTGATAACAAATATAGCAATTTAATCAATAACATCTTCCTAAAAAACTCGACGATATCCAGTTTGATACATATTTTCTTGTATATTATGGCAAATTGAGCTGTACCAATTTATTTTAGTTTTTAAAGTTACCTATCCTAAGTAGGTTCACCAGCCTACATTATTATTTAAGGAGCAGAGAGTATTTTTATTCAGTAATACATTTTGTAACAACTTGTAAATTCCTCTTTTACACACACGGACACCTAGTCTCCAATGCCAGCACTGTTCTTAATAGACGAAACAGACAATTCTTTGTGAGCTGTGCCAAAATAGTGGATTAATTCTGTCTCGCACACACAAGTTAGTAATCAAGAATAGTGTTTGCTCTTGTAGGTGTGGGATGGGATGATAGAGAAGATGGAGGAGGAAGAGGAGAAGAAGAAAAGGAGGAATGGAAAAAGAAGAAAAGGGAAAAGCAGACGAAGAAGATAAAGAAGAAGAAAGAAGGAGGTTCCAGTTTGTTAACTGAGTCTTGGAAAGTATTAATAATAATAAGCGTATGGCTTTTAATGGTGGGGAGACCCTTACGGGTAGTTCCACCTCGCCGTTTGAGCCATGTTACGGGGAACATGGTGGACCTACTATTTTAGGTGGGTTCCGAACCACCGGGTAAGTGATAATAAAGCTTATAACATCAAGTCATTGAAGCACGGTCACCCATCCAAGCGCAGTATTAAAAAGTATTATTGGAAAGTATTAAAATATTTTGATACAATGTTTCTCATCATATTGTTACGGATTTTATCTCTAAAATAATGCTGGCAACACTAACTTCAACACTCGGACTTTATTTACACAAATTATTCACAGCACGCACTAATCAGTTAGGCTATATCTCACAGAATAATGTAATCAAAAACAGATAAATCGATAATGTTCAGCTAACTAAGCATTTGCAAAATTATTGCACAAAAATCAATCACTAATTTTTAAAAGGCCGATCAAATATTAAATGATAACTGTTCAATAAATTCAAGAAGAAACGTCTAAAGCATAACAGTCGAAACACTACAAGCACTTATGAGTCATTGTTAAATAACTTGAATAATAATCTGTCAGAATATACTGCAATTATTAATTTAACAACAAACGTTCATAACACAGTTTGTAATCGCGCTCACTGGTGATCCGGTTTGTATGAGTGGGAACTGTCACCGTCACTTTATCATGTTATCACATTCGAATCACAACTGACTGACTTTCACGAGAGTTTCTGCTATTTATACATTTTTTTATAATCAAGAAAGAATGGTAAGGTTCTCGATTTTTCTATCAAATTCTAAAATAAACAGATGACATTCTACAATTTTCGATAAAATTCCATGAAGTTCTAATTGAACATTCTACAGGTGTCACAGATAAACTACAAGGCGAGGAGGAGAGTAATTAATTGCTTCTGGAAATCAATATTGACACAGCAGATAACACTGAAAATCACTGTTCTTTCTTACTTTCCATGTTCACAACAATATTTTCTTGAACACAGAGTACTTATCATCTGTCTTCTTATAAGTCTAAATAACAATAATTCATCTCATCTTATTTTAGTTATATTTTCTTATATTCTTCTTTACTGACTTTCTTATGTTTACATGACTTTCTTCCCATTGGTCACTGAACAGTCTGTGTCAATAGAGCTGACCTTCTACTTAATAATAAATTATAGTTGAATTAATATTTTCATCTGTGATGTTTTCCATGCTGAAATACTTTATGAACAATCTAACTTAATATAAAAACTGACACCGCGTTTCTATTTAAATGATGATTTTCACTTTTCACTCACTTATACTGGATATACTGGAGAGATGCATTTCACTTCTAAAGAGAAGCTTCATCGCTTCTAGAGGGAGGCTGATGAAGCTTTTCTTTAGAAGTGGAATGCATCCCTCATTGTCTCCAGTATAAGTAAGTGAAAATCATATATTAAATAGAAATATAGTGACAGTTTTGATATTAGATAATATTTTCATTAATTCGTTTTCAGAAAAACCACCAACCAATTGAACACTTCATAGCATTTTTTGCTACATGGTTTCAGAGAAGTCAGTGAGTGCAATTTGGATTTTATATATATATAGGTTATTGTATGTAATTAATTAATTAAGTTTGTATTTTTTTTCAGAGTACAAAGAAGCGTTCATGCTGTTTGACAAGGACGAAGATGGACAGATCACAATGACTGAGCTTGGGGTTGTGATGCGGTCTTTGGGACAGAGGCCTACTGGTAAATATTGACAACTTGGTATGCATGAATTGGCAACACTGCTCGTACCGTGTTGCCTAGTCTACAAGTCTGATAAGGCTAGCAGTCATATATGGTCAGTTGTTGGCTTTTTGCTACACCACAATTTCTTTGAGCCGCCCAATTTTGTAACGTGAAGTATAATTTTATTCCAATATCACATACTAATCTGAGATATTATGGGCATTAGAAGTACAAGTTTCAGTTTAAATAAATTCTGTGATGTTTTCCATGACAAAATATTTGATGAACAATCTAATATCAAAACTGACACGTAATTCTATTAATATATGATTTTCACTCACTATAATGGAGATACTGGAGAAATGCATTCCACTTCTAAAGAGAAGCTTCATCAGCCTCGAGCTTAAATTATGATTTTTGCTTACTTATATTGGAGGGATGCATTTCACTTCTAATGAGAAACTTGATCAGCCTTTGAAATGCATCCCTCCAGTATCTCCAGTAGAAGTGAGTGAAAAACATTTATTAATAGAAATACAGTGTCAGTTTTGATATTAGATTGTTAAATAAATTCATTAGGACATCTGAAATCTTCTAACATTTTTATTACAATATTCAACAAAACACTTTTATATAACTATGTTGTACAACTTTCCATAAGGAATGCATTCTCATTGATCATTTGCTCAGAGCAATCATAAAATTTCAACATCTTTAACATCTTTTAATCTATATTTGAAAATGTGTTGAAAATAAGTGATGTTGAAGATCCACCTTGTTTCCACTAATATAAAATAAAAACTTTAAAAAATACTTTTGAGTGGAAATTGTGACTCACGTTATGGCGTAACAGCCGTTTCATTCTGTTAAGAGCATCGTCATACTACCCACAGTGCACTCAACAGCAGAATGCTTTCAACAACAGAGTGAAACGGCCGTCACACTATAACGTGAGACAATTTCCACCTAAAATTGTTTTTTTTTTTAATTTTCAAGAGGTTTTTTGGGGATGAAGCCCACATAGGTCTGGGATCTGTGTGCGGGTAATGAGTTGGATGATGGTGATTGATGAGTTGGACCTACAGTTTTAGGTGGGTTCCGAACCACCAGGAAGTGATTTTACAGCAGAGAACAGCGTCTTCTTATCTGGCCAATCTAATTGGTCACCCTCACAAAGAGGGCCCAAGAGTTTATAGTATAAACAGTGCGTTCATTAAGTCGCGCATATACAAATAAACAAGTCTGTAAATAGTAGGTTTTTTATATTAGTTCTAGTGGCTACCGCAAGATAGCACCACTGATAATATAAACAACAGATGTAGAGCCCATTATTGTGTGTAAAGGTTACAACAGGTCTGCAGTATTGTTTAGATTACGATAAGGTAAACAAGTCATTTTCCCAAGAGCAACGAGTGTTCCTTCTTGAACAGTATTTTACCAGTATTTAACGCCTCCAGATTTTCTCCTGTAGGGGTTATCTTAAGGGAAGGGTTTATAAAAATAGGCCTCATACACTGAATGAACTGAAAATGATCATTACAAGGAGAATAACAATATAAGTGTAGGCGTACTCCACAGACTTTCAACAAAACAAACGTGGTGAAACGAATTCATGCATGTATTAATGAACAAGGCAGCCATTTTGAACATATGTCATAAGACATAAAATGTTGGAAATTAGTATATATATGTTAGGATATATAAGTATATATGTTTAAAAAATTTATAACAATAATAAATAAATAAACAGAATTTATTAATTTCGAATTCCTTTAATTGCTATTACTTTATACTGAAGACTTCCGCAATGGCGGATATTGACAACAGCATTGAACAGCTGATAGGAATCGATGAATGCTACTGTACAAAAATATCAGTCACCACCGGGAATCGAACCACGGACCTCTCAATTGCCGGTTGAGCGCCCTTAACCACTAGACCATGGAGACCTTTCTGCACAGCAGCATTCATTTTCAACTTGGCCGTATCGGCTCGTATCTCACAAGTTAGTTTGAAGTGACTGACAATTGAATAAACTGACAAATATACATAAACAGAATTTATTAATTTCGAATTTCTTTAATTGCAATTACTTTATACTGAAGACTTCCCGATATGACCAAGTTGATATGGCCAAGTTGAAAATGAATGCTGCTGTGCAGAAAGGTCTCCATGGTCTAGTGGTTAAGGGCGCTCAACCGGCAATTGAGAGGTCCGTGGTTCGATTCCCGGTGGTGACTGATATTTTTGTACAGTAGCATTCATCGATTCCTATCAGCTGTTCAATGCTGTTGTCAATATCCGCCATTGCGGAAGTCTTCAGTATAAAGTAATAGCAATTAAAGGAATTCGAAATTAATAAATTCTGTTTATGTATATTTGTCAGTTTATTCAATTGTCAGTCACTTCAAACTAACTAATAAATAAATAATACCAAGTAAAATAAATTACTTCACAACCTTTTTGATGTGCGCGACTCAATGAACGGACTGTATAACAGACTGAACAGATAGACCTACCTGCTACGACTCACAGCTATTACTTCCCCAAAATCTCAAATTTTATTACAGTACCCACCTTGATTTTTGTCTGGAATTCCATAATTTCTATTATTACTTCACTTTTAATTTCTTCTTTCTTAATTTCAATTTTACAGAAACAGAGCTGAGAGACATGGTGAATGAGGTGGACCAAGATGGCAATGGAACGATTGAGTTCAACGAGTTTCTGCAGATGATGTCGAACAAAATGAAGGGGGCCGATGGAGAGGACGAGCTGAGGGAGGCTTTCAAGTGAGTAATAAATGTTAAAGTTTACTGTATATCGTAAATTATTGTAGCCTACAGTATATTTTGATTATGCGAATTGACATTTTCCACATTTGAAACTTTACCCATAATACTACCTTTCCATTAATGCAGTATGTTCAAACATAAATTGATAATGTAACATTTTCAAACATCTATAATAATCTGTGATGTTTTCCATGACGAAATACTTAATGAACAATCCAATATTAATAATAATAATAATAATATCGTGTGACCTGGCTGGCTCAGGTCTGGTGTCAGAGTTATCAGGTCGCACCTGAATATCAGGGCCTCTGACGTGACTTAACGACTGTTTTTAGGCAGCCGGGACCGACAGCTTAACGTGTCCTCCGAAACACGGGAGTGGCCCGAGGTAAAAACTTATACGTATTGTACCTCAAGCATCTCCAATATAAGTGTTTAAAACAATATATAAAAGTGAAATACAGTGTCAGTTTTAATATTAGATTATAAATAATAAATTATTAGTAAAAAATACAAATTCAACAATAGACAAACAAAAAGAATTTCAAACTATGTAGAATCACTTGTCAATAGACGAGAATAGATACGAAATGTTAAAAAAGACCTAATACTGGTCAAAATAACCAACAAAGAAATTAACAATAGAAAAAACTTCAGAATAAAACTTTATAAATGGGAAGTTATACCAGAGACAAAACCTCCAAGAGTTGGAACAAAATGGAGTGAAGAGAGAAAAGCTGAATTCGCAAAATAAATGTAAAGCTGGTGGGCAAACAAGAAGAACAAGTCCAAAAAATGAACCATCTTTACTCACTGTCTTCCACTTTGGGAGTTTTACGTCTAATAATAATACATTATTGGAATAAGCTTCACCAATGAATTCAACACTTATTTATTCGTGTGATGGCCGTTTCAAATTGTTGGAATGCTTTTTTTTTTTTTTTTTTTTTGTAGATTACGTCTTGGAGACTCCAGTTAAGGAGTATAAGACAAGTCAGATCAACAATATTATACACTAGATACCATAATTACTTCAATTAGTTGAGGTGAGGCTTAATTTTGATGTGAAAGGAACTCTTGTACACTATAAAAAGCTTTGTCAACTAAATATTTCTTCAATTGATTTTTAAATATTTCTATATTTTCAAGACTCTTCAAAAACTGCGGTAGCTTGTTGTAGAATTTCCTACCAATATAACTAGGTTTTTGTTTGAATAGGCTACTATTGTGACTCACCAAGTGATAATCTCCTCGGCTTCTTGTATTATAATCATGTACATCAAGATTTTGGTTAATATCATTCGTTTTTACATATAAAGTAGCTTCATACACATATAAGCAGGGTACAGTTAGGAGACCAAGTCTCTTGAACAACGGCCTACATGAATCTAATCTATTTACTCTTTCTATACACCTAACCGCTTTCTTTTGGATCTTAAACACCCTATCAAGATTTTGTTTTGATGAATTACCCCATACTAAGATAGCATACCTAATATGTGACAGTAAGAGCCCATGGTAAGCTGTAAAAAGTAACTTTTTGTCATTCAATCTAGCGAGCTGTCGCAGGACAAATACCCCAGATGAAATTTTACTACATATTTTCTCAATGTATGGAGTCCAGGTCAATCGTCTATCCAACGTAACTCCTAGAAATGCAATTTTTTCTTCCTGGTCTAATTGATTATCGTTTACAAACACGTTTATAGCCCTATCTTCATTTAAATTATGTTTGTTTTTGAATTGAAGGTATTGGCATTTTTTACTATTTATAGTTAATTTCAACTGGTTTAAAAATTGGACAATGGACTGCACACCTATATGGGCACTTATTTCTAAATTATCTAGAATGGAATTGCTGAAAATGAGTGATGTATCATCAGCAAATAAGAGGGCTCTACCACTAATTAATTCTTTAGGTAAACGGTTGACATATAACAAAAAAAGCAATGGACCTAGTATTGACCCCTGAGGCACTCCAGCTTGCACCTCTAATTTATTAGATTTATTCTTTACTATACTATTACCAACTACTGTAGTTAGTTCTACACATTGTTTTCTCCCAATAAGATATGATTCAAACCATTTCAGTTCAACCCCATTTACACCTACATTTTGCAGTATTTCCAATAAAGTTCTATGATTAACACAGTCAAATGCCTTTGACAGATCTAAGAAGATTGCAGTAGCTTTATCACCTGAATCTATTATATCTATTAGTTTTTCAACTAGAGAAACTATGGCTGTTTTTGTTGATCTCCCTTTCTGGAAGCCATGTTGTTCATCACAGATAAAGTTAGCTTTTTGAAGGTGCAGAAGTAACCTATTTAGAACTACTCTTTCAAAAATTTTACTTATTACATTTAAAATACTAATGGGCCTATAGTTTTCTACCTTTTCTCTATCACCACTTTTGAAGATTGGCAAGATCTTCCCCTCTTTTAAGTTATCTGGAAAAACACCTTGTTCTAATGAATGATTGATCAGATGAATCAAAGGGTCTAACAATTGATCTTTACATTCTTTCAGAATTTTACTGGATACCCCATCCATTCCTACAGTTTTTTTATTATTTAAACTATCAATGATATTTGACAACTCGTCTTGGCATACTGGGTGGAATTTTAATTCGTTCTGAATCCCCTCAGTATTCCTCATGTTTGCATCACTAATACCTGTATTGAGAGATTTTTGAAGATCCTTAGCAACCAGTTGATAATATCTGTTAAAGAAATTACAAATGTCTACACTATCATCAATATATTTGTTATTTTCGTTAATTATTCTGGGGACACTAGTATAAGCATCTACATGAGCTACTTGCCTATTTTTGTTTATTACATCCCACACTGCTGTGTTAAAGTACACACTATTATTCAAAATTTCAGCTGTTTTCTTACATTTCGCTCTTTTCACTTCTCTTGTATAATTTTTCTTTAGAGCTTTGTAATTATCTTCACTTAACATATTGCCAAACACGGCTGGAGGCCTACTTGAGTAATTAGTTGAGTAATGGGAATTTTTTAATTTCAATAACTGTTTATGTTTAACTATCAAAACTGACACAGTATTTCTATTTAATAAATGATTTTCACTCTTTTGTTCTGGAGATACTGGATGGTTGCATGTCACTTCTAAAGAGATGATAAAGCTTCTCTTTAGAAGTGAATTGCATCCCTCCAGTATGTTTAGTACAAGTAAATAAAAATCATAATTAAGATAGAAATACAGTATCAGTTTTGATATTAGATTGTAAATCAAGTATTTCGTCATGAAAAAATCACAGATTTAAAAATCAAGTGAAAAGGGTTTTTTTCGGAGGATGAAGCCAACATAGGTCTGAGATCTGTCCTTGGGTAATGAATTGGATGATGGGGACTGATGAGCTGGACCTACAGTTTTAGGTGGGTTCCGAACCACCGGGAAGTGATTTTACAGCAGAAAACAATCTTTTTTACTGGCCAATCCAAGAGGTCACCCTTACAAGAGCGCCCAGGAGTTTCTTAGCTTATCTCTGATTGTTTTGTAGATTACGTCTTGGAGACTCTAGTTAAGGAGTATGAGACAAGTCAGATGAACAATTATATAATCTTATACACTAGTTACCATAATTACTATATCGATTAGTTGGGGTGAGGCTTAATTTTGATGTGAAAGAAACTCTTGTACACTAAAAAGCGTTTTCAACTAAATATTTTTTCAATATCTTTTTTAATATTCCTATATCTTTAAAACTCTTTAAAAACTGCGGCAGCTTGTTGTAGAGTTTCCTACCAATATAAATAGGTTTTTGTTTGAATAAGCTATTATTGTGACTCACCAAGTGATAATCTCTTCGGCTTCTTGTATTATAATCGTGTACGTCAAGATTTCGGTTGATATCACTCTTTTTTACATATAAAGTAGCTTCATAAACATATAAGCAGGGTACAGTTAGGAGACCTAGTCTCTTGAACAATGGCCTACATGAATCTAATCTATTTACTCTTTCCATACACCTGACAGCTTTCTTTTGGATATTAAACACCCTATCAAGGTTTGTTTTGATGATTGCCAAGATGGATGTCTACTGCCGCTCTGATATAATAATTTCCGGTGTTAAAACTTGTAAATTATTATTATATTTTGTTTATTCAGTTTTGTTTTTTGTTTACGTATTAGTATAGGTGTCTTTTGTGTTCATTAGAAAAGTATTTGGCCTTTTTCGCTACATTTAGGCTGAATGAATGCTAGAATCTTTTGTCTATAGCTGACAAATTTCAGTTTTTAAAACTGGATGTGTCCTTATTTAATTATAATTATGTATTCAGTGTTATATTTAATTATTTTACAATGTTCTTCTTCTTGAAGTCCTGTATGATTCCAGGCGTTGGTGACCATTCAGACAATCCTAGTCTTGTTCCCAATGCTCTGAATAATTCTGTTGTTGTCATGTCATACCAAACTCTTAGATTAGGTTTTGGAGTACAAACTTGTTGATTATCGTTTTTTTTGTAATTTTTTTTTTTTGCAGAGTATTTGACAGTGACAACGACGGTTTAATTTCGTCGATAGATTTGCGCCATGCGATGACTAATCTAGGCGAGAAGCTGACTGATGAAGAGGTTGATGACATGATCAAGGAGGCCGACTCTGATGGAGATGGAATGGTCAATTATGATGGTAACTATGCACCTTGTACAATAATTGACAAATTTATGATTTTTTGAGGATGAAGCCCACATAGGTCTGAGACCTGAGCGTGGGTAATGAGTTGGGTGATGGTGATTGATGAGTTGGACCTACAGTTTTAGGTGGGTTCCAAACCACCCACAAGTGTTTTTACGGCAGAGAACAGTATCTTTTTTGCTGGCCAATCTAATCGGTCACCGTTACAAAGAGTGCCCAGGAGAACGCAGCTTATCTCTATCTGATTAAACAAATACCTGCTACGGCTCACGGCTATCACTTCCCATATCGATTATTTATGATGGCCTGCACTTCATATATATTATAAATGGGTCATTCAATAATTAGAGAGACAAATTGGTGTGGTGGTGGAGCACAAGATTGATTCTTTAACCACTACCTGGTTGTAGAAATGCACTATTCTAATGATGGTTCGTTATCTGTTCCACTTTTATACCAAGATGCTATGTGAAAGCATATAATTATACCTATAAACATGCTAGCATTCGTTTGATCCATATATCTTGAATGATGGAGCACATACCTAGTATAAAATGTTTTAAAGTAGTACCATCATTCAAGCACAAGTGCCATCTTGTTATAACTCAACATAACCTGAAACAAGCCTTATATTAATGGTAAATACTAGTAACTAATGCATAATGTATGTATTTTATAATTCTAAAAGCTAATTTTTCTCTCCGAACTATATACTAATATAATTTATTCAAAGCATAACGAATTATTTAACTAATTTATATACAATATTATATGCTCAGCTGATCTCGGAATTTGAAATTTTTAGTTGACTCTGTTGGCTGCATTGTAATCTAGCTATCATTGCTCGAATAACAGAACAATTTTATACCAAGTAATGGCTCACTTTTATACTGAATGATGTGATAGAAATAGATAGAGGCCTGGTATAAAAGTGGAACGGATAATGAACCATCATTATGATAGGACGTTTGTGAAACAAGTGGTAAGTCTTCTAATCACCTTGTCATGAACTATACTGGACAAAGTTGATTGTAAACATAAACGCCATATTCAGCTTACCTGGAGGCTAATATACCTTGCATAATTTAAACATTCATAGAAAAAGGAAAGTTAAAAAATTTTATCAGCCCAAGTAGAAGTTTGACATGCCCAGGCATAGACACATAGAATGATAGAATAATGATAGTCACGAGCCGTAGCAGGTATCTGTTCAATCAGATAGAGATAAACTGCGTTCTCGTAGGACCTGTTTGTAAGGGTGACCGATTAGATTGGCCAGCAAAAACGACACTGTTCTCTGCTGTAAAATTACTTCCCGGTGGTTCGGAACCCACCTAAAACTGTAGTTCCAACTCATCAATCACCATCATCCAACTCATTACCCACGCACAGGTCTAAGACCTACGTGGGCTTCATCCTCAAAAAAAAAGTTGCTCTGAATATCAGAGAAGGGTCACTGTAGTCTAGTGGTTGAGATGCCTGACCGGCAATTGGGAGGGCCGTGGTTCGATTCCCGGTGGTGACTGATATTTTTTTTCAGTAGCGTTCATCGATTTCCATCAGCTATTCAATGCTGTTGTCAATATCCGCCATTGTGGAAGTCTTCAGTATACTTGATAACACTTTGAGGAATTCTAAATTAATAAATTATGTTCTATACATTTCTCTGTTTGCTGAATTGTCAGCTCCTTCAAAACCAACATGTGTATGTGTTGGTTGATCTTGTGTACAATTATTTCTCTAATCAAAATATATAACCATATATTATTTGTTTTTCTCAAAAAAATGTTAATCTCTTAGTTTTATTGAAGAATTATAAGAAAGGGTTAATATGGAAAACAATAAATTTGTTCAATTACTTTTTATCATATTTTCTCTGATTATTCTTTTATCTATTTCCAGAATTCGTCACGATTCTAACATCCAAGAAATAGATCCTCAAAATGGCTGAACGACTCATGACTTCTGCTGACCTCAGCAAAACCTGTAAATAGTCAAAAAGAAGCAAAAAATTATTAAAAAGATAAAATCATTGAAGAAGAAGATTTCCAACAGCTTCAACACAAGACATCAATCGATATCTATGACTTAAAATCAATAAAATATTATTGGTACTTAGAAGCCAAACTGCATAGGGATATAGGAATGTGTATAGATATAATATTCATACATATTCCTATACATATAGATAGCTTTAAAATAAATATTATCTTTGATAATAAAGAGCACTCACAAGTTATTTTGCTTGAAAATATTTTGTTTTAACATGGGAAGATTTGAAGATTTGAATAGTTGAAGTTCTGTATAACAATAGTTATTTGTGTAACTAGTGTGCAAAGTAGCTTTTTGCTGCACGAGACAAATGCATTAAACACGAGCTGAAGGCGAGTGTGAAATAGTTTCTCAAGTGCAGCAAAGATACTTTCAGCATGAGTTGCGCATTAAATGTTTCCTACAGTTGGCACACCTGCAGTGTAAAAAAGTAAAATTAGTGCAGCAAAGTCAGCTGGAGTGTGGCAAAGTAAAAGAGTGCAAGAATCAACTGTTTTGTGTACCATAATGAGTACATAAATAACCGCTTTGGGGGGTAACTGTAGGAAAAATCTATTATCTAGTCATTAAATTCGTTGTAGAGAGGTATTTGTTGATGGGAGGTCGTCTTTCCAAGATAGAAATTTCAATGGACACCATCAAACTTATTTAGATAGAGTATTTTGTTATTTGGAGGTTTTTTATACAGTAGTTCGACTGTATTATGAATTTGATGGGTGTTAGAGTAAGAAAGTAGAGGGTTTGGGCCAACCGACATTGACGATACAGCTAACCTGAACACTCTAAGCATCTCCCTCCTCTTTAGCATCTTGCTTTTAGAATAGGAAGATGCTTAGAGTGTCCAGGTTGGCAATGGCGTTATTGTTAACATAGCTTAATCCTAAATATATGTTGTTTGAATATCTGTTGGATAGTCTGCATTTTGGAGATTTTTGGGCTAAAGATTTTTTGGGCTTTAGATTGAGATTATTGGATTTTTTGGGCTTTAGATTGAAAGCTTTGGATTTTTGGGCTTCATATTGAGATTTTTGGATTTTTTGGACTCTATATTGAGAATTTTGTATTTTTTGGGCTATAGAGTGAGATTTTGGATAATGTTGGATCTGTTTTGGGAGGTTTTTGGATATACTGCATTTTTTTAAATAATTTTGGGCTTGGTAGTGAAATTTTGGGAACATTTGGATGAATTTAGATTGGAGATAATATTTGAAATCGTCCAAGTTGATGTTATTTTTAAATTATTGAGTCTTCATTAACCATATTACATTTTAATTATTGAGTCTTTCTCATATAACTGGGGAAAAGTGAACTAATTTTTCCCTCAATCTATAATTTGGCAATTCTCAATAGTTCGGCTGTACTTTTTTCAGATTTCATTTTCCAATTCCTTATTATCTTTTTCCAATAATTATTAGCAATTAAATACTATTCACTTTTCTCTCTATAAATAACAAGCTCCCTGACTATTCAATTTTTCTTATTAAAGAGGCAATTTCTATTCACATTTTTAAATTTTTCACAATTTTTCATTTGCTACTTCACTTTTCACACTATTTTACATTTTCAATTCTTGTTATTTCCTTCTTCTTTTTCTTCTTCTCCTTCTTTTTCCTTCTTCACCATATATTGCTCATAAACGTTTGCTTTATTTGCTTTATTCTTCATCAAGTTTCCTTCCTCCATCTCTCACATCCATCTACAATAATTTATTATCACACCATTCTAGCACAAAAATTATTCAATCTTGAAACACAATATTTCTCTCAACTACAATATTTTTGAAACACAAATAAAATTAGAATACATTTTTAATACTCCAAATAACTATTTCATGAACACTGATTTTTCCAAGACAAAATTTAAAAATATATTTTTATAAATTCTCTGTATATTTGTGAGTTTCATTTTTTTATCATACCATAATATTCTATATTTGATATTTTTATTATGATTTGTTACTTATTATGACTTGAAATTCGTTTATTAAGTCTATCACCTATTATCTATCTATTTTCATATTTATTTACTGCCAATAAATTCAAGAAAAACGATGCAAATTTTCATTGTTAAAGGTACCTTCTAAATACTGGTATCTTCAATATTACTTGTTACTTCAACTAGATATTTCGACTAGTTAATATGCAATGGAACTTGCAATATTATAATTTTTTTATTTTAACGAATGTTCCATTGATATAGTTATTATGGTACTTTGTACATTTTATATTATTTACATTTGGAAAAGGTTGAGTGATAAAGAAGACTTTATAATCTTAACTCCGCCTCATGAAGAATTTCTCATTAGTCCATTCATTTATTTATAGCCTACTTGTTTAAGTTCTATTACTCATGATCTATATATTTTTATATTTATTTACTGACAATCAATTCAATAAAAATGTAATTTATTCATTTATTTCTTTAGTTACAAGGAAACTTCGAAATACTGGTATTTTTGATATGACTTAATACTTGTTCATTTTTCCATCTATCTATTTTTATATTTATTTACTAACAATAAATTCAAGTAAAAGTTACAATAATGTTTTTTTTTTACTTGGAAACTTCCAAACACCGGTATATACACATGTATATATATATTTATAAATATGTAGATTGTGTTTTTGTGTATTTGTATTTATATTCGCTGGTGAATATATTTATATAAGATATACATTTTATTTATATATGAATGTATATTTATATATTACATGTATGTGTTTTTGTGTACTTGTATTTATATTTGCTGTTAAATGTTGGTTGTTAGATCTGTATTTATATATTTATTAGAGTTGATTATTGTGATATTGTATTTATATTTATTTGTAATTGTTGAATGTTGTTTGTCAGTTGAATTAGTGTTATTTGTGATATTGTATTTATTTGAAATTGTTGTTGGATGCTTAGATATATTATATACATATTTGTTAGTGATAAATGTGATTACGTATTTGTTGTATGTATTTTTAAAGTGTTGTAAAGATATATATATATTTGTATTGTTGAATTGATGTGCTATGTTGGTGGGATGTACTAAGTATATTATTATGTATATTTATTGGTACTTTCATGTGTATTATTATTATTTTCAAGTGCAGATTTGAATGTTGATATTTAGTTAATGATTTTGTGCTGGAATGGTTCTTTAAAATCTTCAAGTATTTTATGAATTTATGATGAAAAAATAAGGTGTTTTTTGAGGAGAAGGAGGAAGAGGAAGTGGAGGAGGAGGAGGGGAAAAAGAAAAAGAACAACATGAAGAAGGTGGTGGCAGAGGAGGAGGAACAGAAAGAAAAACAAAAGTGAAAGAGGTAGGTGGTGGCGAAGGAGGTGGTAAAAAAGGAGGAGGAGAAAGGAAAAGGAGGAAGAAAGGAAGTAGAAGAAGAAGGAAGAGAAAAAAGGGGAGGAGAAGAAGAAGGAAGAGAAAAAAGGGGAGGAGAAGAAGAAGAAAAAAGATAAAAAATAAAAAGAAGAAGTAGAAGGACAAAACAGAAGAGAAAACTACAAAACGTTGAGAGTGAGATAGAGAATGAAGGATGGCTTAAAAAGAGAAAAAGGAGAAGAACAACAAAAAGAAAAAGAGAAAGAAAAACGATGAAGGAAAAGGAGAAGAAGAAAAAAGAAGAAGGCTGAAGTTAGAGGATAAGAAAAGAAGAAGAAGGAAGAGTTGGTGAGGAAGAGGAGGAGGGAAAAAGGAGAAGAAGAAGAAGAAGAAGACGACGAAAGAGAAAGTAAAAGTTTAAGAAAAAAAAGAAAAAGGTGGAAAAGAAGAAAAAAAGAAGTTTTAAAGTTGCAGTTAAGGAGGATAAGAAGATAAAGAAGAAATAGAAGAAGGAGGAGGTGTTGAAGAAGGAAGAGAAAAAAGAAGAAAGGAAAAGTAGAAAAACAACAAAAAGAAAAAGGAGGAGAAGGTGAAGGAGAAGAAGAAAATAGAAGAAGGCTGAAGTTACAGTTAAGGAGGATAAGAAGAAGAAGAGGAGGGAGGAAGAAGAAGAATGAGAAAGAAAAGATAAAATGAAAGGAAAATTAGAAAAACAACGAAAAGAGAAAGGAGAAGAAGGGAAAGTTAAAATTACAGTTAGTTCCAGATTCAATGTGTAATATTGGATGCAACATTTGAAGTTTTCTTTAAAATATTTCCAACAAATGAATTACATAAAAAGCAAAATATCTTTTGACACATTGTAAATACTGCATTCAAAATGACGCTAAAAATAAATAAAATGTTATTTAAGATAGAATGAAACTACAATTTACACGTCCACATTTACTAGAAAAATAAAAAATAACCAATAGAATATTATACAAGTTGATAATCCTATTTTTTAAACTAATAATATTATTATAGAATATTCAATTGCGATTTGAAAGAAGCAACAATTTTAAAACCTTTAACGTTGAAATTTTAGGCAAAATTTTTAAAATAGAAAAATAAATCTATTCACATTGTCGGCTTTATTAAAAATAGTATACTTCAAAAAGGAATTTTAAAAAATTAAAATTAAACTCAATTAAATTGTAATATGAATTGTTGTGAATGTTGAAACACATGAATTTTGTGAGATGCATTTTTAGCACAGAAAAAATAAGATTGTGAGGTAAGAAATTGAATAATCCTATTGATATTTATTAAGATAATATACAATGCGCTGTTAGAATATTGTAATGGTTCTAGTGAATCAAGGCTTTGAAACAAACATTGTACAGATTGTTGGTTTTGGAACAGTTTATTAATTTTTCCCAACAATTTTAACTATAATTGTTAAAATATTTTTGGTTAACATTCATAAAATATCAGTTTGTTTGCTTTATGCAGTATGTTTGAAGTGTATGAAAAAATTAATGTTTTTTTATTTCTTTATGCATAAAATTTATGATCTATAAAAATTATTCCATCATTTTTCTTCTCTGTCTCCTTTTTCTCCTCCTTTTTCAACTTCTTCTACTTATTTTTCTTCTTGTTTTTCTCCTTCTCCTTCTACTTTTTTTCTCCTTTTTTCTTCTTCTCGTTTGTCTTCTCCTTTTTTCTCCTTCTTCTTCTTTCTTTCTCTTCTCTTCTTTTCATTTTCCTCCAACTTCTTCTACCATATCTTCTATTGTTTTTTCCCCTCCATTTTGTACTACTACTACTACTTTTTCCTTCTCCTTCTTCTTCTTCTTCTTCTCCTCCTTCTTCTCCTTTTCCTTCTTTAAATCTTCTTCTTACTATTATTATTCTTTTCATTCTCCTTCTTTTTCTTCTCCTTCTCATTTCCTCCTCATTTTCTTTGTTTTTCTTCAGAACTTTCTTTTCCTTTTCCGTTCTACGCTATCTCTCTCTCTCTCTCTCTCTCTCTCTCTCTCTCTCTCTCTCTCTCTCTCTCTCTCTCCCCCCTCCCCCTCACTATCATCACTCTACTATCCACCTTGTTCGTACAATCTGTACTCTCTTCACACAAAATGTATTATCATTCTCACAAATTATTTATTAAATTCCATGTCACAAAATTTTCCAAAATATTCACTTGGACAAAATTTTCCTCATTCATATTATTTACTCTGAAAAACTTGATTTTTATTATAAATTTCTAACAATTATATTCACATACATATTCTAAGCAGAAATCACAAATCCATTCTTCTTATTGTCAGCCTCTGACTATCATTATTGGACTCAGTTAATTCTATTTGGAATAATTTTGTCCTGGATAAATAACCTGAAAGTCCATTTTTATTATGTTTAATCAGAAAATATTCTTATAATTTTCCATTAATTGTTATTAAAAATGTTTCTAATTTTTTTATTGGGTAAACACAGACGTCCATTACATTTACAGTATCGTTAGTGATACTGTATCATAAATACTGATACTGTTTCATTGATACTGATACTGTATCATTACTGATGCTGTATCATTGTAACTGATACTCTATCATTGGTTATTAACATATTTTGTAACCTGAATAAAATGTTATCACCAGATACTACACTTTATATGCATCATTTAGATTATATAGAATTCACGAGTTAAATTCTAAAGAATCTAAATGATGTTTTTATTCAAATTTTACAGATAAAGATTGCATAGTGAACAATCGTTTTAATATTGCAATGAGTTTTAGATTGTCAGCTATATATATATATTTATACATGAAATATTATGTATTATTGAAATATAATGATATATATAAATATATTATGAATGAGAATATATTTACAAAGACATTTGTATAAATATGTATTGTACAGTGTGATGTTAGTCCTGATGGTAAAATTGTTCATTGTATTTTAAAATGATAATTTAATTTATAATCATTATTCATTAATATTATTGAAAAATGAAAATTTCATTTCATTTACTAAATTTGCTGAAATGGTAGCATAAAAGCTGTAATCCTTGACAAATTATTCAAAAGAGTTGAATTTTTAATGTCATCAATTAAAAACAGGTATATGTGTAACCTAAACTTCTAAATCTTTGAAAAGTTGAAAAGTTTCATTTTAATTCCTAAATTTGCTGAAATAGTAACATATAAGCTGTAATCCATGATAGATCATTTGAAAAAATTCAATTTTTATTGTCTTTTTTTCAAAACTGATATTTTTTTAGTCTAAAATTCTGAATATTGCAAGACTTACCCACCCACCGGTTGCACAAACGGCCTATAATAATGATGGTTCATTATCCATTCCACTTTTATAGCAAGCTGCTATGCAAAAGCATATGATTATACATGCTAGCATTTTTATGATATATTTATCTTGAATGGTGGAGCACATACCTAGCAAAAAAGGTTTAAAAGTAGTATCATCTTGTTATAACTCAACTCAACATAACCTAAAACACTAAAACAAGGTTAACTGGTCAATACTAGTGAAGTCACTAATACATGTATCTTATAATTCAAAAAGCTAATTTACTTTCCAAATCATATGATAATATGATTCATTCACATTAATCAATTTATATAGAACTATTCAACTAATTTATATGCTACATTTCATGCTTAGCTGATTTCGGAATTTGAAATAATTATTTTGTTGGCTCTGTTGGCTGCATTGTAATCTAGCTATCATCGCCCGAATAACAGCACACACTTTTATACTGAATGGTGTGATGGTATAAAAGTAGCATGGTATGATAATAGCTTGGTATGAAAGTGGAATGGATAATGAACCATCATTATTATAGGACGTTTGTGCAACTGGGGGTTACTGTTAAATGTTACATGTTTACATGTCCATGCTACAAGTTTAGATGTTCATTTACATGTTTACATCTCATATCTCATATGTTTATATGGTACATGGTACATGTTATACTTATGATGTCAATGTAATAGATGTAATAGGAATACGTACATGATGTATAGTTGATTCAGTATGAAGACTCAATCAACTTTACTTACTATATTTTTTTTTTTTTTTTTTTTTTTTACTTAAGTGAGGCTAGCTATTTTTATTATTAATGCATTTGTTATATTTTAATATCAATTCAATCATTGTACAGCACATTATTTGTCTTTGACAATAAATGATGTTGTGATCCATCAATGAAATTTATTTATAAATTATTTAACTATTAACTAATTTTTTTCTACAGACTAATTTATTATATTATTAAAGTTGCAAGAAACAAAGGCTTTGAGCCGCATTTATGCACATAAAAGACCTACCGTATTTCTGTATTTATTCCTGTAATATTGTATGCATTATTTAATTGTACAAAAAGGCGTTCAATTATTATTTGCCAAATTTCATTCTTTTATATTTTGTGAAAAATCAGCAATAGTCAATCTTCGTAACTTAATTCATTATTTTTGACCACTTATTACAAATCTATTAATCTATCAATTAAACCTTATTGATTGACATTATTAATAGTTTCTTATTAATTGATAAATTATTATTTAAAATCAGCAATATTTGATAAATATTATAGTTGTAACTATCTTTATTTATTATTGGTTAATCATTGTAACTCTGTAGATAATTAATTAAATTTTATTCATAAATAATAATTAATTAAATTTTATTCATAAATAATAATTAATATCAAAACTTTCACTGTATTTCTTTTTAAATTATGATGTTCTCACTCATTTATGTGGGATGTTGGGAGTTTATAATTATCATAATATAAATAGAAATACAGTTTCAGTTATGATATTAGATTGTTCATAAATCATTTTGTCATGGGAATACTGATAAGATTTTGTCATGGGAATCACAGATAATAATAATATTATTGGTCAATTCTAATTAATTGATATATCATTTATCTCTTGATTTGATAATCCGGAATAGTTCCATAATACAATCATTCATTAATGAATTTCAACTGATTAATTATATATTTTTATTTTTTTTAAATCGGCAAAAGTTCCATAACACAAGATATTTTTTGACAGCCAATACAGCAACCCATAATACCAAATGTACTGGATAAGAATGTTAGATTATAAAGATTAACGATTTGTTACACGAGTATTCCAAACCTTTGATCAGAATAAATATTAAATATTGTTCACAGATATTGTTGTTTGCTATTTACTTTCCTAATAATTTAATTTAATCTGAATTGCCAATTTAATTTTCCACTAGCTATTGTATTGGAGAAGTATTTTGCTAGTTTTCCGCGACTTGTCCATTTCTCAACAGATTTTATTGTACTGTTACGGCCAGTTGCACGAAAGAAAATTAAATTTAACCACCGTAAGATGACATCATCTTACGGAGCCAGTGGCGGATCCACGGGGGGGGGGGAGGGAACGGAAATCCCCCCCCCCCCCAACGCAGAAGAAAAAGAAGAGGAAGGAAAAGAGAGAGAAGAAGAAAAGGAAGGAGAAGAAGAAGGGAAAGAGAAGAAAAGAGGAACGAGTGGAAATTTTTTCAATTCAATTCTTTATTTCTCATCAAAGTCAATTACAACTGAAATGATAGAAAACAGTGGAAAAGACATGAAAAGACGATAAGAAGATAAGAATTGGTAGGAGAGATGAAAATTTAAAAAGACGACAAAGGGTAAAAAAGAGGAAAAAATAAGTATGAAATGAAAAGTAGAAGAAAATGAGTTTTCAAAGTTGCTGACAAGGGAGAAAATTGAAACAGCAATGCCTGACCAACAATTAATTTTCTCTTGAAAATATTGTGTACTACAGTACTTGGTCTGAAAATGATGCCAGTTCTGAAAGGTTTTTCTGGATTACTATTTTCTGTTCTGGCTGAGAACGCCTAGACCATGACTCTTCAAAAATTGTTGGGATATTTTGGCTGATTGAATAGTTTTTCAATTGCAAATAATTTACGTAATTTTTCTTGTAAATTTCATTTTCCATTAACTGTTTGTGCCAGTGGCGTAACTATGGGGAGGAATCAGGGGGACACCCCCCCCCCCACCACCTATACAGATGAAATTTGGAATTTAGCAGGCCATTGTGAGACAATTTTTGGCAAGAGTAAAAGAGGACTCTTAAAAATGTGATTTTGTGTGAATTTTATTTATAAAACGTTTTCAAGGAGCGCCCCTCGATTTTATTGAAATAAATTTTCAAGTAGCCTACGGTACTGTATTTTGCCCCAATCAGGAGCAGTGAGGGATCAAATATAGAAAAGGGGAAGTTTAAAGTAGGCATAAGCTCCGGATCTCCCATTGACAGAAGAACTAGATAAAATTTACTTTGACATATTACGTGGGTTGAAGAGTTATGTTAGAAGAATTATTGCCTAGAATCACTTGAAATGTGGTTTTAGAAAGGTGATTTTTTTTAATTTTCAAAACCCGAACCCCCGATTTGGAATAAAAAAAGCCATGTAAATGTATACTGCTTCAATTTATCGTTAGAGGTCTGCTACTCTAAATTATAAATTACTATTGTAATTATTATACCGAGAGTCTAACCCTCCCAGCAACATCATTCGTCATCCCCCCCCCCCCACCCCTTAAACTGACCCTGTAGTTATGACACGCTGCTTTGTGTGATGTAACGATACACATTAATAGGTTATTAAAATTTGTGTTTCATTAATTTTATACTTTCTAGAAACAAGTACCTCATAATGTAATTATTTTTCTAATAAATCTCTATTGTTTATCAAACAGTAGTTTTATAGCAGACAGTAGACAGTCAAGAGTCCAACATTTTTGGACTAAGGATTTAGGGTAATCAATGATTGTAATATCTGAGTGAATGTACAGCAGGGCTGAACGGGAACAATGGTTGTCCCTGGAAACAAAAACCCTGTCCAAAGATAAGTTTAAGAAGAGGATGAGGGTATTTTTTAGAAATAATTCTTTTGTGTGAAATCTAGTCAGCTCCCAGGATTCATATTATCTATTTAAAAAATATATTTTAATTCATTCAATTGAAAGCTGCTGTCTTAACCAATAACATATTTTTTTGTAGTTAAGTTCATATTATTAACATTTCAATGTGATATTTCCACTTAATGTTTATGTGAGTTACAAAAACATTGGAGAATTATGGGTTAAACTTAAATATTTTGCTACCTTTATTATTATTCTATTTACACTCAGAAGCTATATTCTATTTACACCTATTAGTTGAAGTTTCGGGTTGCTTGGCAGTATAGGACGTGAATGCTTGGCTGGCATTCCATCATGAATCATTTCATATTAACATTATAAAATTACATCATCACAGGCAAATAGGTGGAAAGTTGGTTTCATTTTCAATTACGGTAGCTTTAATTTGAACACCCCGGGCCAACCCCCCCTCCTTGTGATACCAATAACCATTGAGGTATTTCCCTCCCTTCCCCCTCAAAATCTGCTGCTGGATCCGCCCCTGTACGGAGCTGAATAGGGAAGTTGTTGCACTGGCTCGACGTCATCTTACGTTGGTCAAATTTGATTTTCTTTCGTGCAACTGGCCGTTAGAGTGTCATCAACGAATAACAGCAAGAAGCTGTTTATTGAATAGAATTATTGTAATGTAATGAGAAAGTCATGTAAAAAGAATGCCAGAACAACATTATTTTTTAAAGCTGCCATGGTTTCCTGTTTTCTCTAGAGAAAAAATATGCCACTAGAGTGTTTGTACAGTGAAGCATCCAATACTTGGATGGTAATCACCATAGCAAAACCAAGCACATTTAATATCTGTAAATATTGCTCCCAAATTCAATATCTTCAAACAATAAATTCATCTCTATCAAATACCTTAATTTAAATATGCAGTTCGTGAACCGTAGATGATTTAGATCAAGAAAAATATCTCTAACAATATAATTTTATATTTACATACTAATATACCATAAAATACAGTATTTAATCTCAAACTCCTATGAAATCAATCCCAAAATAACCACC
>OX418222.1:2438050-2507524 GCA_948455865.1 Conomelus anceps | reverse complement strand
AAAAACCTGGAAATAATGATCATAGTCCCCACAACAAATCGAAGAAAATAACAAGAGCTGGGGAAAAACGATCACAGTCCACTCCAACATCTGGAAGTATGATCAGAGTCCACTTCAACATGTGGAAGAACGATCAGGATCCATTTCACATTCCCACAGCTGATTTGATATTGTTCAGTATCACACACATTTCACATGTACAGTATAATTTGAGGTTATCTATCAGTTTCTCAACATTCGTTATTCAATTTTTGTTTTTTAAGTCATTATTAATTCATCTTTATTTTTTTAAAATATTATTAAACTTATTAATATCGTTTTTTCATACAGGTTAGTGTAGTTTAACAATAAAAATGATTTTTTTCATTCATTGAATCAGGCAATTTCAATAATTTCTCAAAAATTTACACTTTTCATTAATCTAAGTTATTTGGGTGTATTCCAAGTACTGAAAAAAAATATTGACAACGAATTATTGATTCATAAACTTTATTTTTCGATTTTCTCAAAAAAGTGATTTTGTGACTATGATCGTTTTTCCCCTGCACCCTTCAAGTATATTACATGAAAAAGTTGTGAAAGAAAGAGAGTAGATAAAGAAAGGAGTGAATGAAAATATGAAGGAGAAAAAGTGGATAAAACGTAGAAAAATAGAGATATAGTTGAAGAAGAAGAAAGATGAAGAGGATTCAAACAAAAATACGTAGCACAAGAAAAATAAATAGTAGTGAAAGACGAGAAACAAGTAATTGAAGAAGAAGAAAAGAAGAGAAGGAAAAAGAAAAAAAGGGGAAGAATGAGAAGAATAGAAGAGGAGAAGGAGAAGAAAATAGGTGAAGTAAAAGTCGTATCTATGAAGAAGATGTAGAAGAGAGAGGTGGCAAATAAAGGAGAGGATACAAATATATGGAAGAACTGGATAAAACTGTGGAAAAATACATATAATAGAAGAAAAAGAAGGAGAGGAGTTGGAGAAGAAAAACTATAAAAAGAAGAAGTAGTGAAAGTCGAAAAACAGGCAGTAAAAGAAGGATGAAGAGGAACTGAAGAAAGGGAAAAAGAAGAAGAAGAAGTTTTTTCGAAGGATGAAGCCCACATAGGTCTGAGACCTGTGCGCGGGTAATGAATTGGATAATGGTGATTGACGAGTTGGACCTACAGTTTTAGGTGGGTTCCGAACCACCCGCAAGTGATTTTGCAGCAGAGAACAGAGTCTTTTTTGCTGGTCAATCTAATCGGTCACCCTTACAAAGAGCGCCCAGGTGTTACGTAGCTTATCTGTGATTGAACAGATACCTGCTACAGCATTCGGCTATCGCTTCCCTAAAGTAATAGTAATAGTAGAAGAAGGAATTGCAAGTAAAAATAGATTTATGCTTTAGAAGAATATACATAATTAGTCAAATATGTTATCACAAACTCTAAAGGCCAGTTGCACAAAAGCCAATTAAATTTAATCACCATAGAATTACGTCACTCTACAGAGATTAAATTTAATGGAGACAATTTGGTTGCACAAAGGACAAACTACAAGATATAACAAGCTAACCGGCATAATGCCGGCTCCGCACATGCGGCATTCGGCGAGAGCCGAATATTCGTCAAGTGGCGAACTGCTCGTGCTGGTATTCGCCGATTAACGAGCAGCTATCTACACACATGCGAGTTTTTCAGAGCACAGTGCTCGTTGCGGGACTAGCCCGAATCGTAGAATAGCGAACAAACATGGATGACGATGATGTTAGTACTAGATACTAACTTGATACTAGATACTGTTAGTATCTCTTGTGCTGCCTTCGTTGTTATCGCTGGAGGCTATTTTTATTGTTGAAGAGAAGAAGAAATCCAAGGAAAAGGAGGCAGTGGGTGATATCATTAAAATAATATTTCTCACACTAATTGTTTAATTTATTAGTAGTCCTTAAATTTGATCTTTATTTTAACTACATTATAACGATACGCCTGTTGATAAATTTATTTTTATCCTACTATGCATTAAAAATCGGTTCATTAGCCCCCCTAAACTCAATACAACAAAATTTGAACAACATGGATAACCGGGCTCGAATTATACATTTTGTTTAATACAGCCTTATAGACGTATTTTCTAAAATGCTTAAAAATATACAAGGAAATGCGCTAATGGTGTTTAAAAAAAAGAAGATAATAATTAGGAAAAATACGCCAGAGGACCCTAAAAAATAATAATAAACTATAATAACAAAATAGAAAAAAAAATATAACATGTAGGATTATTAATTAACAAAACAAGGTTTTACAAAAGTTTTAAATGAAATCCAATTTGGATTTGAAAGTATTAACATTATTAAGTATTAAGGCCTTTTGCTGAATATTCGTCCACTTTGAAGTGTGTCAAAGACGGGAAACGACGAGCACGAGTGCTCGCTACTTGCCGAATACACAAACTCCCATCCACACTACTCGCGATTCGACACGCGGCTGCTCGGGATTCGCCGAATGCCGCAGGTGTGGAGCCGGCATTATATAAATACGACCTGACACTCAATGCTCACATCTGGTCGGCGAAACAGCTGTGGAAGTGGTAAATAATTGTTTTATGAAAAAAAACATTGCATTTTTTAAAGACGATTTCATCAATGTGTTTAGGTACCAGAATCATCATGTAAAAATTTTTGTTTCAAAATTATTTATGAAATGAAACTATTTTTGGAATTTTTAGTATGAGAAATTGATAGTATTACTGATGGTGAAGAGATAGTTCTGAGCTCAAATCTCAAGAATCACCAAATGGATGGGCATGTAGGAATTATCATGCCTACTCTCACAGAAAGCCACTTTGAAAGCAAACAGCAAAGTAAGAAAAATGTTAAATTCAACAAAAGTAGGATTCCACTGCTTAAAAAATCAAATATGAAGTTTTCAGTTCATGGTGAAGCATGTTCATCCAATTGTTTTAGTACGAATTACCCACGTGATCATGGTAGTAGTGGGGACACAGAGAAAAGACAGGGTAAGTCTCAACAAATTTATACATTGAAACGCTGTGAAGAGCTAACTCAAGAGTTAGTATTAATTTACAAAGAAAATAGGAAACTACAAGAGGAAAATGAAATACTGGTTGAGGATAATGAGAAATTGACTGAGAAACTGGTTGCTGCATTAAATCTGCTTTCCTACAGCAAAAAATTTGTGGAAAATTTGGAAAAAATGAAAGTTGCAGATAGCTCAAGTAAGACACAATAATATGGATGCTTTCACTTAAATCATTAAAAATAACACTGTAACTCAAAATGTAAAATATACTGATTCTTATTTCTAGCACATACTTGTTTTATTGCAACAATGACCAACTCTGTACCTTCTGCTAACTCTTCCAAACGTTTGCACTATCCTACTTTTACTTTCCCTTTTATTTCAAGCATTGTAATGTTGTTGAATTGCTTCACTTCTGAAATTTTAATGGTGGTTCAATTTTAACGGCTGTTAACTAACTCCAGTTAAATTTTAATGGTGGTTAACCCAACCTAACCTAACCGGACCTATCCCATCCAAACCTAACCTAATCCATCCAAACCTAACCTAACGTAGGTAAGTTGAAATTGATTCAGCGTAATCTATCAGATCTTGAAAACTCCCACTTTCATGCAAGTTGAAAATCACGAAAAAATTTGAACTTTTTAACCCTTAAAGGTATAACTTACATTGAATTGGAGGGTGCCATCTTATTCAACTTTTCAAGGCACCCCTATTCATATATCGAACCCTAATTTCCAATGATAATTGATTAGAAAAAAATAATGAAATTATTTTATGGTAGTTAACCTAAGCTAACCTAGCATGTTTGTGGTATAGCAGTATAGTCAAAGTTGATTTATTTATATTGATTTATTAAGATGATGTTAGAACTAGATACTAGATACTGTTAGTATCTCTTGTGCTGCCTTCGTTGTTATCGCTGAGGCTATTTTTATTGTTGAAGAGAAGAAGAAATCCAAGGAAAAGGAGGCAGTGGGTGATATCATTAAAATAATATTTCTCACACTAATTGTTTAATTAGTAGTCTTTAAATTTGATCTTTATTTTAACTACATTATAACGATACGCCTGTTGATAAATTTATTTTTATCCTATTATGCATTAAAAACCGGTTCATTAGCCCCCCTAAACTCAATACAACAAAATTTGAACAAGATGGATAACCGGGCTCGAATTATACATTTTGTTTAAGACAGCCTTATAGACATATATTCTAAAATGCTTAAAAATATACAAGGAAATGCGCTAATGGTGTTTAAAAAAAGAAGATAATAATTAGGAAAAATACGCCAGAGGACCCTAGAAAATAATAATAAATTGTAATAACAAAATAGATAAAAAATATAACATGTAGGATTATAAATTAACAAAACAAGGTTTTGGCATGTGTGGAGCCGGCATAAGAGATGTTTAGCCAGCCGCTCACCGAAGATTAATGGCTGGTTGCACAAAAGCCAATTAAATTTAATCCACTTTGTATGGCGTCATTCTATGGAGATTATACTTAATGGAGAAAATATAGTTGCACAAATCACAATTACAAGCGGTAACGCCGATTAGGCTAACCGGCGTAAGAGATACTTAACGTTTACTGAGAATTAAATTTCACTAATGCCGTCGTTATATTTTATAGGTTATGTTTATTGTACCAGAACATGGAAATGCAAATTAGGTCGTAGGAGTTGAAAACCTTTCAAAATTAATAGAATCTATTAAGAATTTGGGACGAACATAACGATATCCTAGTAAACTGCTGTTTGATGAACTTGATGTATTCACTTTAAGGCAAACTTATGTTATTAGGTGCGTATTGTACATAATAAAGAACAAACATTCATTTGACAATAGAATAGTAGTTTTGCAACGATTTTATTTTGACCCTTATTAAGGCACGAGTTAGATGTAAGTTATAAATGTAGTTATGTAAGTTATAAATATCTCACGAGTGCCTTAATGGCCAAATAAAATCGTTGCATACACTATTTTATCTACGACCACTAGTATACATTCAATTAAAACAATTTCATTTTACCTGTGACTGTCAGAGATACCTAACCTCTCATCTCAAATACGAGAAGTTATACTAGATTGTTAGGTTAAAGCAGCTGGTGTAG
The DNA here is from genome assembly GCA_948455865.1 of Conomelus anceps. Classification (NCBI taxonomy): domain Eukaryota; kingdom Metazoa; phylum Arthropoda; class Insecta; order Hemiptera; family Delphacidae; genus Conomelus; species Conomelus anceps. The sequence continues at coordinate 2,502,392 of OX418222.1, read as the reverse complement.
CAGTTTGATCAAATCGGCTGATAGTTTCACAATATTGAATTACGATATTGATTCCATCAAAAATGCTTCTGATTGGTCCAGAACCCGTGTTATAATGTAAAACCTGTACTATAATGAGCTCTTTATGCAACGGGTTTCAAAAAGCATTTCGAAAAGACAGCTGTTTTGTCATCAATTGTGGAACTGTAATGTATACATTATGACATGGTCGTTGTAGATAAACGTATATTACAATACAAGACCGCTATTAACAAATAGATACAACATACAGTATACAAGATTGACAGTATGTAAGCGTCAGTTCACCAATTATTGCATGGTGCTAATAAACAAGATTCCTGCACACAAAGGTTTACACAAACTCTATTGAGAAATGTAGAGGAATGGGTCAAAAGTAACATATATTTTAAGTTATAGTAACGTTTAGGTTGAGTAATAGTTGCCTATTTATGGTATTTGATAAGTTTTCTTTTTCGTTCTGCTGTTGTTTTGCTAAAGATAGTGATGATAGATTTTCTTTTTGTTCTACTGTTTTTTTTGTTTGGACTATTTTTTGATTGGTTGGATGCTTGATTTAGTGAATTATTGATGAACATTCCAGTGTAATTTTGGGTAGTAAGGAGGAAAAATTTTCATTTGTAATAAAGGAGAACTCGTCGTTAGCGAACAAGCTATGCTTTGCTGATGGCGCCAAAAAAAAAATGTATTAATTGTGTGTGATTGATTGTTATTTACAAGAGTTTGGCAATAAAGAATTTTGAATTTGAATTTGAATTTAATAATATTGAGATAGTTGAATAATGATTCAAATAATTCATAATGAAATGATTGTAATTAATTTATCTTTTTTCGCAATATCATAATCAGCTGTTGATAAAATTACAGTGTTGTCAGATTGTACCCGTTCGGTTAACGAAAAATAACTATTGGATCTTTGTGTAACAAAAATCCAAAAAAGGCTCGAGGCGTTGTGTGTTTGTATGTTCCACGATAACTTTTGAACGCCTTTATCAATCAACTTCAAATTTGAAACACAGATTCTTGGTATCTTTAGACAGGTCAAGTTCGTTGGTCAATACAATTAACCGACTCCTTCATCCTTTTTGAAGCGAAATAAAAGGACAACAATAGAATCTCAGCCCTTCATTAAATTCACTCACATCCATTACACTTACAACGGTTAGTTAACATACATTAAACTCCTTATTTAATTAGCTTCCATGGGACCGGCCGTAAGCAAATAATCTGGAGATCGAGGTAGCAGTGGTACTGTGCATACATTGTCAGAACAGGCTCTGCGAATTTTGAAGCATAGAATATTAATTCGAACGGATAAGTAGTATTTTTGTTTATTATTATTAGTATTTATAATATCTCAATAATTTTCATCATTAACTTGTCTAATATAAGTTAAAGTATTTAAATAAAAAGTCAAATTCTATTTTCGAGGTTAGGTGTACCAATATTGATAAATTTTCTTGTAATTAAATAGTCTCAAGTTGACAATTGTAATAAATTAAGTAATATTTCATTAAACATTTAACTAAAATCAATTGAAAACAATTTTTAGCTAGGAAACTGAGTCCAAACAAGGCATCTAAATCTAATTGTTTAACTAAAACTCAGGTAGCTACGCGATCTCAGCAATTATTAACAAAAAAATCTCCAACAGCTCTTAAAGCTACTGTAGATGTAGAAGAAAAGGTTGCTAAACTATTGAGTGATCACACCAAATTGAAAACAAAATTAGAAACATCACTAAAAAATTCTGAGGAAGAACGAATAGGGTTAGTGGATCAAATAAAATCTCTGGAAGTTATTGTAAAATTGCAGCAGGAAGACCATAAAACTGAAATACTAAATCTCACGAGTCAATGTAGGTCTGAACCTCTGATCAATACAAAAAAAGTAGAACCTAAATCAAATGGGGAAAAAATAAATAGAAATGGTCAAACAAAAACTTATAGTCAGGTTTTGCAAACAGCAACCAAATAACGATAGGAAAGGTAGAGTACTGCTCTTGACATCCAGTCATGGACGAGACTGTAGTGACCTACTAAATAAAAGATTAAAAAATAAGTATGAAGTTCAGAGCTTTTTCAAACCAAGTGCCCGAATCGTAGAGTCAGCACAGGAACAAACTAAAGATTTTGGAAAAAACGATTTTCTAATAGTACTGGGTGGCTCAAACAATATAAATGAACCTAATCTAAAACATCTTCCTGAAATAAATGAAAAAATTAAAGAGATTGTGCCACTCAGCCAAAAAACTAATGTAATAATAAGTACAATTCCGTATAGGTTTGATAGGCCAGAGCTAAATGAAGCCATTAAGTCAACAAATAAGTCAATTCATAATACAATCAACAGCCTAAAAAATAAGAATTCTAAGCAGTTGGGGATTTGTTTTGGGGATTGTTGGGGATTTGTTGGGGATTTGTTTGGCTGAAAAAACAAAACTTCACTAATCATGGTCTACATCTAAATCAATCTGGCAAAGTAATATTTTGTAATAGGCTGGCAGAGCTAATTGAAAGTCGTTTGCAATCTACTGTCAATAATTCTCCTAAACAATCATCTAACGAACCTTTTTTAGTAAAGTGGCTCAAAACCGGGAAGGGAAACTAGTTTCAGATGATAAATTCATATCTTCAATTGTATTAAAAGACGTTAATCGATCAAAAAATCAGGATAGCATTAGTGGAAGGAACTCTTGTAGCAATCTGATAGGCTCTCAAGATTCTAAGAGATTAAGTAAATCTACTTCAATATGCAAAAGCAACGATAAAGTAATAAGGGATGATAGGGAAGTACCGATACTCACTGTGTTCCATCAGAATATTCAATACATTCGTAACAAAATAGATAGAATCGAAGTATTTTTTAAAGAAGAGGCTCCTGATATAGCTATTTTCACAGAGCATGGTTTAAAAGAAGATGAATTGTCACAACTTAATATTCCAAACTATTCATTGAAAACGTCGTATTGCAGGACATCTCATCGAAGTGGGGGAGTAGCTATCTTCACTAAAAATGCTAAGAATATGCAAACATTTAATTTAGAATATGTAGAGAAATTTGCTGTGGAAATGGATTTAGAAGTTTCTGGGTTAAGAGTAAAAATCGACGATAATTTCGAAGTAGCGGTGTTAGGTATTTATAAATAAATAAAATAATAAATAAAAAGAGCCTTTATTTTGTTTCCAATTCATACATAATCAAATAAATAAAATGAAAAACATTATTTCCTCTCATAACAGTGCTATTTGAATGAAAAAGATAATAAAAAATATATATACAACTATTCTTCTTATTCTAACTTAATTTTAGCTTTTTCAGTTTTTAATATTTTTGCATTGGAAACTAAGCCCGTCACCGAGCATAGGCCTCCCCCAGGCGCTTCCATTTCTCACGATCCTTTGCTAAAATCATCCAGTTATTACCAGTAATTCTGACAATATCGTCCTTCCATCTTAACCGTTGCCTTCCGACTTTTCTTCTTCTCCACACTGGTTCCCACTCAGTCACCGTCTTCGTCCACCTTCCATCTGTCAATCTAGCTATATGTCCTGCCCAATTCCATTTCAAATCCTGTATGATCTTTGTTACATTAATCAGTTTCATTTTCTCTTTGATAACAGTATTCCTTATTTTTTGCTGCTTCTTTACGTTTAAAATACTCCTTTCCATCGCAGTTTGCGTATTGGATATTTTCTTCAGCGCCTGTACTTTGCACGACCAAGTCTGCGACCCATATATAAGAGTTGGGAATACACATGCCTGCAGAACCTTGGCTTTTTTTCCAATACTTATATTTTTATTCTTGAATATGAATTTCAAGGACCAATATTTTCTCCATGCAATGGCACACCTCCTTTTAATCTCTTTATCCGTTCTATCCCTGAAGGAAAAGATTTGTCCTAGGTAAATAACTTCTTGTGTCCAGTTAACAGCGGATCCATTCAATTCAACTAATTCTTCTCCTCTATTGGACATGATGTTTGTTTTGTCAGGGTTTACTTCCAAACCAGCTTTCCTGCTCTCCTCTTCCAAGTTTTTGAGCATAAATTGAAGCTCTTGTTTTGATTTGGCAATAAGCACGACATCGTCCGCAAAACGAAGGTGATTCAAATATTTTCCACCTATGCAGATTCCACATTTATTCCACTTGAGATGCCTGAAGACTTCTTGCAGTGCCGCATTGAAGAAAACAGGTGATAAAGGGTCCCCTTGCTTGACTCCTTTCTCCAGTTTGAAAAATTTACCTGGCTTTTCAAGTCTTATTCTGGCAGAGCTATCTTTATAAAAAAACTTTATTATATTAATATAGACTTCTGGGACTCCTTGCTTTTGAAGTGCATTAAACAAAAAATGATGGTCTAAACTGTCAAATGCTTTCCGGTAGTCTACAAATGCAAGATAGAGTCCAATCTGGTACTCCTCGCACTTTTCAATAAGCTGATTTACAACTTGCATATTATCAAGCGTTGAGAACCCTCTACGGAATCCGGCCTGCTCAATAGGTTGCTGATCTATGAGCAGTGGTTGGATACGACTCGCTATTCCTTTCATAAATAATTTCCCAACACACGAAGTTATACAAATGGGGCGGTAATTATTTATATCGTAGCAGTCACCTTTTTTATGTAACAATATTATGTCGGCCACTTTCCATTGATCCGGTACTCTGTGTTCTATTAATACTCGATTAGATAATGTCGTAAGGAAACTTATGATTTCTGGAGTTAACATCTTGATCATGTCATTTGAAATTTGATCACTCCCTGCTAGCTTGTTATTCTTCAATTTTTTAATAATTCCTATCAACTCGTTTTCAAGAAAATAAGGAGTTACTTCTTCTAAAACAGGAATAGCATCGCTCAATGAAATTGTTCTTGGACTCTTATATAACTCCTCATAGAATTCCGAAGCCTTTCCGAGTATTCCATCTCTATTTCTATCAATGTTTCCTCTTCTATCCTTCAGACCAATTTGCCATTGATTACCTCCCATCAGTTTCTTCTTCAGCCTTCTAATTGACCCGTCAGTCTCCAAAGCTTCTTCGGTTAGATTATCTTCATATTGAGTTAAATCCTTCCTAACATGAAATCTAGCTGTTTTACAAAGTAAACTGTACTCTATTCTATCCAGCGATGTTTTGTTTCTCTTCTTTTTCACATTTTCTCTAAGATGAATCAGCTGTTTTGTAACTGTAGAGAATTTACTTGGAGTTCTTGTTCTTGCAAATTTGAATGCTTCTTTCACATATTTTTCAAACATGTTATAACTTTCTTGCAAGCCTACATTGTCAATAAAATCACGATTTATAGCAGATACATTAGCTCTGAAGTTGTAGAAACTAGCTTCATTTAGTGTTGGCTTGCCTTCAACACATTCGTTCCACACACTTCTAGGTCTCCTCATAGTCCACTCTTCCGACAATGATATTTTTATAAGTCTGTGGTCTGTGGCAAAAGCAATCTTCCCTGTCACATCAAAACGTTTTATAATGCCTCTTTGAGCAGCCAACACGTAGTCAATTTCGGTTTTTGTTTGATGATTGGGTGAAATCCACGTCCACTTTTTACCAGCTCGCTTCTTGAAAAATGTGTTTACTATTTTCAGTCCATGCTCTAAACAGAAATCTACTAAAGCTTGCCCAGATTCGTTTCTTCTACCGTAACCATAAATTCCCACTGTGTTGGTTTCTCCAGTTTCTTGTACTCCAACTTGGCTGTTGAAGTCTCCAATTATAATTGTCTGGTTTTTCCAGTTTGATTTTTCCTGCTTCAAAGTAGTGGATAGAAGTTCATAGAATCTGGATCGTTCGTTCTCCTCAGCCTCCGCTGTAGGAGAGTATACTTGGAATATATTCAAGAAATGCTCACCTCTCACTCTCAGTCTCAACAAAGCAAGTCTCTCTGAAAAGCCCTTGAACTCTATAATTTTATTTTTCAAACAATTTTTAACAATAAATCCTACACCTCTTTGCCCTTTTGTTTCGCCGTAATGGTAGGTTAGGTATTTATAGGTCACCAAATGGGGAATGGAACAATTTTTGTGAACTATTCAATAGGATTTTAGAGATTACTACTACTCGTTTTACAAACGTTATTGTAGCGGGAGATTTCAATACAGACTTTGCAACACAGAATAAAATGACAGAAGATTTAAGGGATGTTATATACATGAATAACTTGGAAATAAAAGTTCATGAATATACCAGAGTCACAAGAACATCACAAACAATAATTGATAACATCCTTACTAATATAGATTACTCTAAAACAAGATTAGGCGGCTCGGAACTATCTGATCATGACTATCAAATCCTAGAGGTGGGGTTGCAAGGCTATAAATCAATTAAAAAGAGTAGAGTAATGAAAGAAATTCAACAATGTGAACAGGGGAATATCGATTGTTTGAAGCAGAATCTGCTACAAGAAAACTGGAGTAGGGTTTACAATAGCAATAGTTTGAATAACAAATATGATAGTTTCATTAATATTTTAAGGTTTCATATTACTATGAGTTGTCCAGTTATAAAAGTCCCTGTAAAAAACAAATTAGACAAAATTGAAGAGTGGATAACTGATGATATCCTTGCAGAAAGAAATAGGGTTAAAGATGCATATGATGAATTCAAACTATCTAGAAATATGTTAAGTGAAGATAATTACAAAGCTCTAAAGAAAAATTATACAAGAGAAGTGAAAAGAGCGAAATGTAAGAAAACAGCTGAAATTTTGAATAATAGTGTGTACGGTACTTTAACACAGCAGTGTGGGATGTAATAAACAAAAATAGGCAAGTAGCTCATGTAGATGCTTATACTAATGTCCCCAGAATAATTAACGAAAATAACAAATATATTGATGATAGTGTAGACATTTGTAATTTCTTTAACAGATATTATCAACTGGTTGCTAAGAATCTTCAAAAGTCTCTTAATACAGTTATTAGTGACATGAGGAATACTGAGGGGATTCAGAAAGAATTAAAATTCACCCAGTATCCCAAGACGAGTTGTCAAATATCATTGATAGTTTAAATAATAAAAAAACTGCAGGAATGGATGGGGTATCCAGTAAAATTCTGAAAGAATGTAAAGATCAATTGTTAGACCCTTTGATTCATCTGATCAATCATTCATTAGAACAAGGTGTTTTTCCAGATAATTTAAAAGAGGGGAAGATTCTTCAAAAGTGGTGATAGAGAAAAGGTAGAAAACTATAGGCCCATTAGTATTATTTTTAAATGTAATAAGTAAAATTTTTGAAAGAGTAGTTCTAAATAGGTTACTTCTGCACCTTCAAGAAGCTAACTTTATCTGTGATGAACAGCATGGCTTCCAGAAAGGGAGATCAACAAAGACAGCCATAGTTTCTCTAGTTGAAAAACTAATAGATATAATAGATTCAGGTGATAAAGCTACTGCAATCTTCTTAGATCTGTCAAAGGCATTTGATTGTGTTAATCATAGAACTTTATTGGAAATACTGCAAAATGTAGGTGTAAATGGGGTTGAACTGAAATGGTTTGAATCATATCTTATTGGGAGAAAACAATGTGTAGAACTAACTACAGTAGTTGGTAATAGTATAGTAAAGAATAAATCTAATAAATTAGAGGTGCAAGCTGGAGTGCCTCAGGGGTCAATACTAGGTCCATTGCTTTTTTTGTTATATGTCAACCGTTTACCTAAAGAATTAATTAGTGGTAGAGCCCTCTTATTTGCTGACAATACATCACTCATTTTCAGCAATTCCATTCTAGATAATTTAGAAATAAGTGCCCATATAGGTGTGCAGTCCATTGTCCAATTTTTAAATCAGTTGAAATTAACTATAAATAGTAAAAAATGCCAATACCTTCAATTAAAAAACAAACATAATTTAAATGAAGATAGGGCTATAAACGTGTTTATAAACCATAATCAATTAGACCGGGAAGAAAAAATTGCATTTCTAGGAGTTATGTTGGATAGACGATTGACCTGGACTCCATACATTGAGAAAATTTGTAGTAAAATTTCATCTGGGGTATTTGTCCTGCGACAGCTCACTAGATTGAATGACAAAAAGTGGCTTTTTACAGCTTACCATGGGCTCTTACTGTCACATATTAGGTATGCTATCTTAGTATGGGGTAATTCATCAAAACAAAATCTTGATAGGGTGTTTAAGATCCAAAAGAAAGCGGTTAGGTGTATAGAAAGAGTAAATAGATTAGATTCATGTAGGCCGTTGTTCAAGAGACTTGGTCTCCTAACTGTACCCTGCTTATATGTGTATGAAGCTACTCTATATGTAAAAACGAATGATATTAACCAAAATCTTGATGTACATGATTATATAATACAAGACGCCGAGGAGATTATCACTTGGTGAGTCACAATAGTAGCTTATTCAAACAAAAACCTAGTTCTCTGTGATGCTTTCCATGACGAAATACTTAATGAACAATCTAGTATTAAAACTGACACTGTATTTCACTTTTAAATAATGTTTTACTCACATATATTTGAGATGCTTGAGGAATGCATTTCACTTGGCTGACGAAGTTTCTTTTCAGAAGTGAAATGCATTCCTCAAGCATCTCAAATATATGTGAGTAAAACATTATTTAAAAGTGAAATACAGTGTCAGTTTTAATACTAGAAAACCTAGTTATATTGGTAGGAAATTCTACAACAAGCTACCGCAGTTTTTGAAGAGTCTTGAAAATATAGAAATATTTAAAAAACAATTGAAGAAATATTTAGTTGATAAAGCTTTTTATAGTGTACAAGAGTTCCTTTCACATCCAAATTAAGCCTCACCTCAACTAATTGAAGTAATTATGGTATCTAGTGTATAATATTGTTGATCTGACTTGTCTTATACTCCTTAACTGGAGTCTCCAAGACGTAATCTACAAAAAAAAAAAAATCTTATGACAAATGATAACTAAATTCATATGAATAAGGTTCAACCAGATGAATAAGAGGGCCCGAGGGTTATCTAAGAATCCAATTCCAATTGCATGTGATGGAGAAGCTCATTTTAAAAATCATATGTTCCATTATAGAAGAAGGCCTTACAGCCTTTCTCTCCCCTTTTAAATATCCTGTAATTGCAAGCGAATTTCGAAAATTCTTACACATACAAATCTGGGAATTTATATCTAGTAGAAGTAGTTGAAAAAGTAGAGAAGAAGAACTGGTAGTTGAAGATGAAGAAGAAGAAGATACAGGAAAAATAGAAGAATAAAATGAATAAGAAACAAAAAATTTATTCGATGAATGAATTTACTAGAGAATACGTAGGTAATAGAATAAAATTAAAAAGAAATTAAGTGGTGATTTGGTATTGGCAACCCATCGTTGTTGCCGCTTGAATGCGTAATTCAAAAGGAATAAAAAATGAAGAAGAAGACAACGACGTAGAAGAAGAATTAGGAAAGGAAGGAGAAGACGTCAAAGAACAAGAAGAAGGAGGAGGAAAAGGTGAAGAAGAAGAAGATTGTCAAGGCTGTATAAATCAACGTATGGACATGATTTCTGTTTTAAAACTTTTTGATTACTAAATTTTATTATAAATATCCGAATAGATATTGACATTTTATCGGTATTGTATATTTTTATTAATTTTTCTAAAGATGGAGCCCACATAGGTCTGAGACCTGTGCGTGGATAATGAGTTGGAATATGATGATTGGACCTACAGTTTTAGGTGAGTTCCGAACAACCCCCAAGTGATTTCACAGCAGAAAACAGAGTTTTGCTGGCCAATCCAATCTTTCACCCTTACAAGGAGGACCCAGAAGAACGTTGCTTATCTCTATCTGATTGAACAGATACCTGCTACGGCTCACGGCTATCACTTCCCCCAGATTGAGAAATCCCCATTTCGTCACCTTTTAGTAAATTATGGTGATAAGACTACATAATAGTTATTTATGTATTAAGAGCATGAAGCGCGACTTTATCGCTTGAGCCAAAACATTTACTGCGCGACGCAAAGCGGAGCGCAGTAATTTTGCGAGAGCGATAAAGAAGCTTCACGCGCGAATTACATACAATATTTTTCCTACAACTGCAGTTCTGGATTCCAACACAATAAAAGCTTGTAGTTTGTAACATCACAGACCGTGCGCGGATTTGGTTAGCGTTCGACTTTTTTGAGGTTATGTGAATTTCATGTATTCCATGATCCACCAATGAGAAGACATCAAAATCAAAACAGAAGCGTAAAGAAACCAGCTGGCGAGCGTAAAGTACTTTACCGCTTGCGGAGCAGTAAAGAGGTATTTTACAATTGGTTTTCAGTACGTAAAGAACTACTTTACGAGCAGTTGTAGGAAAAATATATTTTTAAATGAAAAATAACGGCGATGACATAATAACGTCCACAATCACCTGATGATGGGAGTGTTGAAACTGGTAGTGAATACAATAATTATTGGATACCAAAACGCAGGTATTTAAACCTTTATTTATTTTTATTTAAAGTTTAAACTGTGTTTTTCATCTCCAAAACTGCGTTTCTATTTCTCATAACAACTTCATTGTGACAACTCCGTCTTATTATTCATTACGGATACCTTCTACAATATCACCTTCGCCACTGCAAAGAAAAATAATGTAATTCTTATGAATGATAACTTCATTCACATGAATAAGGCTCAACCACATGTTATGGCCCTAGGGCTATCTATGAATTTGATTCCAATTGCATATGTTGGAGACACTCATTTTAAAAATCATGTATCCCTTATAGAAGAAGGCCTAAGAGATGTACCTTTTCCCTTCTAAATACAGTAAAATAATAAAGGTATGGCTATTAGTGTTGGGGATATCTTCACTTATAGTTTCACCTTTTAGTGTGTTTTTTTTTTCAATTTAAAAAAAAGACTACTCAGTACTTTAAATGCTAGCAAATTTTGAAAATTCCTTACACATACATCGCAGTACATTCCTTGAAGGAAGGTCCACGCAAAATTTCATTGAATTTGGTCCACGAGTTTAGCCGTAAATGCGTTACAGACAGACAGACAGACAAATGCCAAACAGTTAACTTGAAACAGAGACCTCTCTTTGTTCGGTCAATTACAGCATTTCAAGAGTGCCTCGAGCCAAGATACACTGAAGGAGCACTCATAAACAAGGGCATATATGTATTTTGACTGATGCAACCTTCCTTACTATTTCAAATGTTGAGCTTGGTGAAATAATTATGAAATATTGTATTTTCGCTAAATTATTATCACTAGAAACAAAACCCGATGAACTTGAATCAATTAGTGTTATCTTTACATAGACAGGCTATATCGACCTCTGTAGCTTCAATACATTGTATATATAGAAAAAATATACATATAGACTATTGTCTAGTTCATAAATGTGACCTTTAATAACCCGGAGTGTAGTATTTTTTACAATTTTCTATAAAAAAAATCCATTGATACACATGTTTAAATACTTATCAATTTTTTATAGGTTTCGGTGTCAATCAAACTCACATGATTTGTTAAAAATACAGATGATTTTTTTGAAGGATGAAGCCCACAAAGGTCTGAGACCTGTGCGTGGGTAATGATGGTGATTGATGAGTTAGATTTAAAGTTTTAGGTGGGTTCCGAACCACCCGCAAGTGATTTTATAGCCGAGAACAGAGTATGTTTTGCTGGCCAACGTAATGGGTCATCTCTACAAAGAGGGCTCAAGACTTCGTAGTTTATCTTTTTATTTAATTGATTTTGTATTTTCCATACAAGTTAATAAACTAATGAAAACTCAAAAACACATTTAAGTGGAAATTGTGACTAACATTATGGCGTGACGGCCGTTTTTTTTTTTTTTAGTAATAATAGCTTTATTGCCAAAAACAATTCACATATAACAGTACAGATATCAAACAAACTATAAAACAATGGGTGAAAAAGATTTGGTTAGGCGCCCCATTAGAAATGTCTGTATTGGGGTTACCTTCACACAATTTGAATTCAAAGATAAAACAACAGACGGCAGATGCTAAAAAACAATGAATTAGAACATTAAAAAGTTAGGTACTCTATTGATAAGACAGATTTTTTTGTAAGCAACACAAATAAGTTTAAAAAATAAGACAGACAAACCTTAAAAAGAAAAAGTTGGATATGCGACATAATTTGAATGTAGAGAAAATATAATAACATAGTCACATATACATATAACTTATAAGAGAATAAATGAAATAAAAAACTGAAATAAGCTGTTTTCAAGGTCATTGACCTCTTTTGTAAGTAGCCATTTCTTCAGTTCACTCAAAAACTTTGATAATTTATTTAGAGATGCTAGTTCAATTGGTATGTTATTAAAGAAATTACCAGAGCAGAAAGTAAAAAACGTTTCACTCTGATGTTAAGAGCATTGTCAGACGACCCACAGTACACTCAACACTCTATGGTGTTAATAAACTTATTTTTTGTTTATGTAATGATTCATTTTTTATTATTTTTTTTCTAGATGACACTGTGGAAATCGTTGAACCGTCGTAAGTCGCTAACCTCAATTACAACCGAGGAGTCTCAGTTAGGGAAAGTGTTGACGATTTACGACCTGACCGCCCTGGGAGTGGGTAGCACGCTTGGAGTAGGAGTCTACGTGCTGGCAGGGTCTGTGTCCAAAGATGTGGCCGGGCCAGGAGTGGTGTTATCTTTCTTGTATGCAGCCATTGCATCTGCGTTCGCTGGTAAGTTGAAAATCTCGCCAAAATGAAAAAAAAACCACCAAAATGAACAAATTCCCGCCAAAATGTATAAAAAAAACCGCCAAAATGTGAATGAAAACCCGCCAAAATGGAAAAAATTCAGCTAAAATGTGAAAAAATCCCGCCAAAATGAGGAAAATCCCGCCAAAATGAGGAGAAGCCCGCCAAAATGGACAAAATCCCACCAAAATTGACAAAAGCCGCCAACGATTTCTTCTACTACTTCTCCTTCTCCTTTTTTCTCCTTCTATTTCTCGTTTTTCTTCTGTCTTCTTCTTCTTTCTCCTCCTTTTTTCTTTGCCCTCCTTCAGCTCCTCCACATTCTTTGTTCTCCCCTTTTCCTTCTTGCTTTTCTTCTCTTTACTTCTTCCCTACTTGTTTTTCTCCTAATGAATAATAAGACGAACTTGTCACATTTATTAAAAATATAAAGTGTGGATGTTACTCCTTTATCAATCTCAAACAAACTCAACCTAACCTAACTTAGCTAGGAGTTTGTTTGAGATTAATAAAGGAGTAACATCCGAAACTAGTATCTTTATAGTTTTAATAAATTTGGTTTTGACAAGTTCGTCTTATTATTCATTATGGATACCTTCCACAATATCACCTTTGCCACTACAAAGAAAATGTTTTTCTCCTCTTTTCTTTTTCTTCTTCTTCTGCTTCCACTACTACTTTTTGTTTTAGTTCTTCTGTCTTCTTGCTTTCTCTTCTCTACCTTCTTCCCGCGTTTTCTTCTCCTCTTCCTTCACCTTTACCAACTTTGTTTTTTTCTTCGTCTTCTCCTTTCTTCTTCCTTCTTTTTCTTCACCATCTTATCGGCCAGCTTTGTTTTCTTCTTCTCCCATTTCTTTTTTCCTTCTTCTTCCTGCTCTTTCTTACACACCTTCCAACTTCTACCTTTCCTTCTCCTTCCACTACTACCTTCTTCTTTGTAGTCTTTTCTGTTTCCTTCGTCTTCCTGTTCTTCTTCTTCTTCCTCCTACTTCTTCCTTTTCCACCTCCTCTTCGTCTTTCTCCTCATCCACCGCTTCCTCCTCCTCCTCCCACTCCTCCTCCTCCTCCTCCTTCCTTCTCCTCCTCCTCCTTCTTCCTTCTTCCTCTTATTTCTTCCTACTTCTCATCTTCATCTTCTTCTCCTACCTTTTCTTCTTCTTCTCCGTATTTCCCTACTCCAACTTCTCTTTCCTCATCTCCATCTTCTTCAAAAAACTTTCAGCAAGTTCTATCTGCTTCCAGTAAAATTAAGTAATATTTCAATAAAATGTTTTCTCAACTCAATTAAAAACAATTATTAGCTAAAAGAATGAGCCCAAACAAGTCATCCAAATCTAGTAATTTGATTAAAACTCAGGTAACAACGCGGTCCCAATTAAACAAACCATCAGCTCTTAACTAATAAAACAGGCTCTTGTCTGATTCTAATAATATATAAGTTCATTAGCGTTCATTATAAATACTCTGTATTTTTTTCTAGTTTGTTAATGCTAATTCAGCGTTTTATGCTTTGCAGGAATATGTTATGCAGAATTCGGAGCTAGAGTCCCCAAGGCAGGTTCAGCGTATGCTTATAGTTATGTAACAATCGGAGAATTTGTAGCATTCATCATAGGATGGAATCTCATTATGGAATATGTGATAGGTGAGTGAAAAATTATTCAATTAATTTTTTTCTTCTCAGTGTACTAAGTGTCGAAAAAGAATCGAATTGTGCAATCATCACAATAAAAACTGGTAGTTTTTTATTTCATTTATTGCAATGTGTTCAATCTATAATCTACAGGCAGCAACAAGCCATATTGAGTGTCAAAATCAATAACCAAAAACCGTGAATACATAGAAAGCAACCAACAAGAACAATACACAAGTAGGTTAGAATTTAAATTAACGAATTGAAACTCACTGAAATGTAGTCAAGGTCAACTAAGAAAAAGACGAAAGTACCGCTATTTAAATGTAGACCAGAATTATTTTGATACCAAGTTATAGATGTATTGCATTGGTTGAAATAAATTTGATTGTTTTTAAAACTAGTATTGGAATACTTTTTTACCAACCTAGTTATCTCCAAAGCTTCTAAAATGTTCAATTGTCAGGCTTTGCTAATAAAATTTTGAATTTATATCGAACAATTGAATACAACTTACTTGGTTTCATAATAATTTATAAAATAGAAAAAATTTTATTTCTCACTATATATACAACATATGAAACATATAGAAAATACAATTTTCCATCTGGTGAGAAACTAGGAATTCTGGCCTAAGTTTTAATAACGGTACTTTCATGTTTTCCTCTGTCAACCTTGACTGCATTTCAGTGAGCTTAATTTTTTTTTAATTTGCTTACTTGTGTATTGTTCTTGTTTCTATGTGTTCACAGTTTTTGGTTCTTGATTTTGACACTTATTTTTGCTTGTTGCACCTCCCACCAGTGGGCGTGACTTGTTATAGCCTTCAGCCAATCACAGACCTTCAAGGAAGGTCAGCCTATCATAGGCACTTTCTCCCTCAGCCAATAGTATTAATCTGTGTTTAGTATATATATATATATTAAGCTACTCTGTACTTTAGTTTTAGTTTGTTTGAGACTGATAATGGTGTAACAACCGAAACTAGTATCTCTATATTTTTTAATAAATGTGGTTGTGACAACTTCGTCTTAGTAATCATTATGGATATCTTCCACCAATATCACCTTCGTTACTACAAAGAATCTTCCAATACTCCTTCATTCTCTTCGATGTTGAGCCGCGTCTACACCAACCGAACATGTTTGCCGAACATTGTTGGCGAATACAAAAAACGGGCAAACATTAAACATATGGGTCATCGAACATGTTCGTGAGTTCAGTTGGAATGTTCGGTCTGTGAGCGAACAGTGACGACCAACAACAGGTTCCCGCCACTATTCCCACCACACCGATCATAATGTTCGAGAAGGCGTTCACATCAAACCAACTCCAAAAAATGTTCGGCGACATCAGCTGATTCCAGCGAACACTGTTCGCCGAGCATGTTCGGTTGGTGCAGACGCGGCTTTGTCTTTCTTCTCTCTTCTGATACTACAATACCTCTTCTAGCTTTAGGATGTTTTTGGAATCTTTTATTTTCATCTTTAAACAAATTTCTTAAATAAATCATATGTTATTAGTAGATATATAATTTTTGTACCTCCCCATATGTTTCCTATACATTTTCTATATTTTTGTACATCTTCCTGTATTTTTAATTGTTCTTTTAACCTTTGATTTGTGTCTTCCAGGTGGTGCCAGCGTAGCCAGGGGTTTGAGTCTTTATTTGGACTCACTAATGGATGGTCAGATGGAGAAATATTTCCGTAGTATTATTTCAATACAATCTGACTTTTTATCCGAGTATTTCGATTTGTTCGCCTTTGCAGTATGTGTGTTCCTTGGATGTAAGTACTTCAAATAAACTGGGCAATTTTTTTATGAATTTCATTCAAATAAAATAGTTAAAAGGCTCACTGTAATTTTTTTTTAAACAAAAGGATTGATTAACTCATTTAACTTTCAATCACATTACTTTTACAGTCGCTTGCTCAAACACTAATCAAAATTTAATTCTTATTTGCTCTCTTGGAGGATGAAGCCCACATAGGTCTTGAGACCT
Organism: Conomelus anceps; assembly: GCA_948455865.1. Classification (NCBI taxonomy): domain Eukaryota; kingdom Metazoa; phylum Arthropoda; class Insecta; order Hemiptera; family Delphacidae; genus Conomelus; species Conomelus anceps. Next base: position 2,486,023 of record OX418222.1, on the reverse strand, counting down.
ATGCGTGGGTAATGAGTTGGATGATATGGTGATTGATGAGTTGGACCTACAGTCTTAGGTGGGTTCCGAACCACCGGAAATAATTGTATAGAGATCACTGTTATTTTTTTATTTGAAAATCATCAGACTTTCAATAATAGTATAGAAATCAATCAAATAAAATAGTTAAAATATAGTATAGGGCTCACTGTAATAATTATAAAAATTATCAGACTGGATAGTTGAACACTGATAGATAACTGGATAGACACTGGATAGATAACATCACACTGTTATTTTTTCAATGTTTTAAAAGCATTATAGTTACAATTATTTTTACATTTTGAAGTTTGATTGGGTAATTTTCTCCCTTAAATTCAAAGTCACCCATCTAGGTGCAGTCTGAATGTATGTGACTTGACTTTCAACCAGGAGCTACATGAATTCCTTCTCAATTTTTTAATTTATCAGTTACCTTATGAATATTACAATTACTTGTATCAATGTTATCGCTCTTGTATCTTTCATCAAGGAGCTAATTAATTGGCTTCGATTTGTCATCTACTATAGTTTCTGATTACTTATAATAATTTTTTATTTATTATGAATTCTAATTGTGTGTATTAGTTTTAAGGTTTTTTTATTTGTATTTGTTAACAGTTTCACTAGCAGTTGGTTTGAAGGAGTCCATGATTTTAAACAATTTTCTTACAATTGTTAACATAGGCGTCGTTTTATTCGTGATAATCGTTGGAGCTTTTAAAGGTAAATTTATCTATTTTCAAATTTTTTCCATGTTCTGGTTGAATTCCATAATATGTAGTCCAGTGCGATAATCGACTGACACAATCTATAGTCTATAGTCAGTCGATCTGTAACAAACCCAAGGCTAAACCTAACCTATCGACTATCGATTTCCTCAGTCGATTATTTTACTACACTATGTTTGGAACGGTAGCCATCATCTCAGTATTAGGCTGCACTTCCGTATGTAGTTCAGTTAATTAATCGGCTGAGACAATCGATAGTCGATAATTGGTCGATCTGTACCAAACTCAAGGCGAAACCTAACCTATTGACTATCGATTGCCTCAGTCGATTATTTTACTGGACTATGTTTGGAACTGTAGTCATCATCTCAGTATCAGGCTGCACTTCCGTATGTAGTTCAGTTAATTAATCGACTGAGACAATCGATAGTCGATAGTTGGTCGATCTGTATCAGACCCAAAGCTAAATCTAACCATTGATCAGGGATGTAAGTCTTGATGGTTCGTCTATGATCTAACCTATCGACTATCGATTCTGTTGGTCGATTATTTCAATAAACCACATACAGAACTGCAGCCTATTTTTGGTAAGTAATAAATAAATCTCGTCATAATTTTTACTTAAAATGCCATAAAAATGTCATAAGTGTGATAAAACGGTCGTAAAAGTTAATATGTATCACCCTCTTTATTGAAAGTAGTATACCAGCATTAAAGACTAATCATTTATTTCCTTCTTAGTATTGGTGATAGTGCGTGTGTTTGTGCGTGTGTGTGTGTGTGTGTATGTAAGATTGAAAATGACGTGAAAGTTTAAACTGTAGTACCTCATACGTAGTGTATTAATAATTTAAGTGGTTGTAACATCTACATTACTCATGATTTATTTTTTATTCACTTCCCAATTTCAATTAAACATCTTTGTAGTGGCGAAGTTGATATTGTGGAAGGTATACATAATGAATAATAAGACAAAAAAATATCACAACCACATTTATGGAAAACAGTGAGATACTAGTTTCGGTTGTTACAACATCATCAATCTCAATCAAACTAAAACTAAAGTACAGATTAGCGCAATATATATACTGAACAGGAATGATACTATTGCCTGAGGGGAACGTGCCTCTGATATGCTGTCCTTCATTGAAGGTCTGTGATTGGCTGAAGGCACTAACAAGTCACGCCCACTGGTGGGAGGAGCAACAAGCAAAGCTTTTGGTTCTTGATTTTGACACTTATTTTTGGCTTGCTGCTCCTCCCACCAGTGGGCGTGTCTTGTTTTGGCCTTCAGCCAATCACAGACCTTCAATGAAGGCCAACCTATTAGAGACACTTTCTCCCTTAGCCAATAGTAACATTCCATATTTAGGATATATTAAGCTACTCTGTACTTCAGTTTTAGTTTGTTTAAGATTGATAATGGTGTAACAACCAAAACTAGTATCTAACTATTTTTAATAAAATAATGTGGTTGTGACTAATTCAAATATTATTATTTTATAATGAGATTCAATTAAAAAATAAAGAATTTATTATAATAAATTTATATTAATTAAATAATAATATATTCAATAGAATTATCAGGATAATTGAAAATAAATTCAATTCGTCTATTACGTATGACTATAAATATCTATGACCGGGGTAGCTCTAATAGCCACTGTCTAACAATATGGTCCTATTCCACTGTTGAATTATCACCTTTTGTAAGTTTATTAGATATTAAGTTTGTCTTATAATGTTTTTCTTTCTAGCCGATATCAGTAACTGGAAAATACCCAAAGCTCAAGTACCTGAATGGGCTGGTGAAGGTGGATTCTTACCATATGGTATATTTGGTACCATAAAAGGGGCGGCCACTTGTTTCTATGGTTATGTCGGTTTTGATTGCATTGCCACTACTGGTAAGTTTAAATCAGCTGATGTGTAACTGTTGCATAACATTCATTTCGACACTGTTTTGAAGAAATCCTGAGTTCTGATTGGTCTAGACTCCTGTACTGAAAAGTGACAGTAGTGTTGAAATAGATTCATTATGACACTAGTTCGATAATACATGGAATAAAGTAAACTGTATTGACATCACTTTCTAACCAAATTCATTTCGTAGCCGTTTAGTTTATTCCAACCTAAATATCTAATTGATTGATTTTTCATTTTTAAACTGCTTTATTGTTATATATCAACAATACAATACAATCAAAAACAAACGAAATTACAGTTCTTCATAGCAATAAATACCAAAATTGAAATTTGTGTAGGAAACAAAAACAACTCTAGAGCATACATCATCAACCGGCCCTAAAAATAATTACAGAATAAATTTAATAACAAAAATTTAACCATATTTCAAAACTGAAGCTGTGATGTTTTCAATGACGAAATACTTATGAACAATCTAATATTAAAACTGACACTGTATTTCACGTGACGAAGGCTGACGAAGCTTCTTTTCAGAAGTGGAATGCATCCTTCTAGCATCTCCAATATAAGTGAGTAAAACAATATATAAAAGTGAAATACAGTGTCAGTTTTAATATTAGATTATACTAAAAGGTTCCTTATTCCTGTCCAACCCGTCAAAATATTTATAACAATAACAGAAAAATATATAGCCTAATTATGACATTTTAATTGATATACTGATTGTGGATATTAACGTTCTATAAGATGTTCTCTAAATTTTAATTTGATATCGTGCTTTTGTAGCTTTTAAGTAGATTTTTTAACAATAAAATTCAAACTTCTCTCCTTTATTTTACGAATTACTTCTTTTATTTCACTAATTATTCCCTTTATTTCACGAATTACTTCCTTTATTTCGAATTAAATCTCCAATTGAAATTTCAATTGTGGACACTTTTCATCATGTAAAAAGTTTCATTAAAAATTTAAATTGATCGTGTTTTTTTAACTTGGTAGTCTTTTGAAGAATAAATTCAAACTCTCCTTTATTTTATGAATTACTTTCTCTAGTTTTTATCTACAAATTTAATTTTAACTTTTCGTATTTTGGCTAGCGGTTGTTCTCTTATTTCTTCAACTTACATACATAATTATTTCAAATTTTTCGTGTATCTATTTTATATAGAAAATTAATTTTTCAAATATTTTTTCTAGGTGAGGAAGTGAAGAATCCCCAACGTGCTATACCTCTGGCAATTATTATCTCATTAACAATCATTTTTCTGGCGTATTTTGGAGTAGCGTCAGTTCTAACGCTTCTTCTACCCTACTATTTGCAGGTATGTATTGGTTAATAGAGACATTTCTTATTCTTCAACTGCCCCTTCTTCTCCTTCTCCGTAATCCAGAATCCACTAATTCTAATATATAACTTGAATTGTCTTATCCTTTCATCATCCATCACCATTATCTTTATCATAATTAATTTTCTACAATTCATAATTTATATTCTCTTTTTTCATCTTATTTACACACTTGCTACTTTTATAATAAACTCCTTTCATACTGAAACAAAAATAACTGTAACTAAAAGCAATTACAATAACTATCTCTCTCTCTCTCTCTACCGGTTAAGTGTCAAGAATGAACGAATCTTTGTCCAAGCTTCTCCATTTCATGTAATTGCATCACTTAGATTGTCATCACCGTAGCATCATTAAGATCATACAAATGAGATCATTGTACATAATATCTTGCACTATAAAAATAGCATCATCTAAGTTTACTATAATTGTATCTATGTAATGTTGACAATTTTGTTTATAACCATTCATATGCAAAATTTGTAAATTTACATGAATAAAGAAAGATAATCTAATCTAATCATCCTCCTCCTCCTCCTCCTCCTCCTCCTCCTCCTCATGCCTTCTTTCTCTTTTCCTCTAGCCTTTTTCTTCTTTTCCTACCTTCGTCTTCTTCTACTTCTAAAAAATAATTTTAATAATATGTGTCCGCTTTTATTGGTGGGGAGACCCTTATGGGTAGTTCCACCTCGCCGCTTGAGCCGCGTTATGGAGAACATGGTGTACCTACAATTTAGTTTGGTTCCGAACCACCCGCAAGTGATTTTACAGCGAGAACAGTAAATAAATAAATAAGATTTTATTGTCAGCGAGCCGATAAGCACAAGACAACGTCAAAACATATTCTAAAACATATACTAAAACAGTAGGTTACAAAGTTGAGTGCCATCTAAGCACTGTCAATCCCAATAATACAATTTTCGATTGCAATAGTGAACACTAAACTTAATTATTACAGTAGACTATGATCAATTATATCGTCAAAATGTTACAAAAAAAAAAAACGCAAAATGTTACGCAATATTTATGTCAATTTCATAAATCTCACTTAACTTGTAGAACGGGTTCTCTATCAGCCAGTCGTGTATCTTTGTTTTGAAAACCGTGAGGGGTGCATTATGGAGATGGAGTGGCAACTCATTAAAAATCTTCTGACCAATGTGTTTAAAGCTGTTGAGCGATTTCGAAAGTCGGTGACGCTCAACATAAATTTGATTATTGCTTCTGGTGTTGAAAGAGTGTACATTGTTTCTTATCTGATAATTATGGAGATTCATCTTGGTGTAAGTTAAGACAGATAATATGTAAAGATTTATTACAGTCAGGATTCTGTTACTAACGAATAATGGCTTGCAGTGTTCCAGGTATGGGGACTCAGTTATTACTCTGATGGCTTTCTTTTGTAGAAGGAGAATCTTTTCTACATGCGAAGAGTTGCCCCATAAAATTATACCATATGCCATGACACTATGAAAAAATGAAAAATAGGATGTCCTTAAATATTTCTTAGGCACCACGTTAAGTAGACTCCTCAGAAGATAGATGACTCTACTCAGCTTAGAACTTACATGATTGACATGAGGCTCCCATGTAAGTTTTGGGTCCATATAAACACCCAGAAACTTAACACTGGAAGGATTACTGGCTGTGACTCCACTTTTCAAACTGAAATCCATCTGTTCAGTTTTATCTTTATTGAGAACGAAGCCATTTGATCTAAACCAAAGGAATGCCCGTTCCATAGTGGCTTCATTTTTTTTGGATAAGGCCATTTAAATCACTATTCATATGCAGGAACGTGGTATCATCAGCATAAAGCACTGTATCGGATTTTATGTAGGCAGGGAGGTCATTTATCATAACAAGGAAAAGGAAAGGGCCAAGGACTGAGCCCTGCGGCACCCCTGTTTCTAAATTTAGCGTGGAAGAACCATTATCAACAATACCAATAGTCACCAACTGAGTTCGGTTCGTCAGATATGACTCCAGAAGCTTAAGAGCAGTGTGCCCGGTTCCATAGTAATTCAACTTGTCCAGAAGAATACCACAATCCACACAATCGAAAGCCCTGCTCAAGTCACAGAAGGTGGCCCGAGCATAGATTCCCCTCTCAAATGATTCCAGCACCCTACCCACCATCCCCTGAATGGCATCCACTGTTGATTTCCTCTTTCTAAATCCAAATTGTGATTCATCAATCAGAGCAAAGTTATCGAAATGTTCAGAAAGCTGGAGGTACATTATGGTTTCAAGGATTTTAGCTAAAACTGGCAGAATTGAAATGGGCCTATAACTCGATGGACTGCTCTTATCACCTTTTTTATAAATAGGTATGACTCTGGCCCTCTTAAGATCATCGGGGAAAATCCCTTCTTCAAGACATTTGATTAGACAGTAAGTCAGAGGCTCAACTATAGAATCTATTGATTCCTTCAATAAATTTACTGTAACTCCATAAATATCAACACTGTTTGAAGGTTTGAAACCTCTGACTATCTTTAACACAAATTCTGGCATTACTTGCTGTCAGTCTTTCTTGCTGGTTTATCCAATCGGTCACCCTTACAGACAAGGGCCCAGGAGAGCGTTGCGTATGGTTGAGCAGATACCTGCTACGGCTCACGACTATCTCTTCCCTCTTGATTTGGAGAACATGGTGTACCTACTATTTTAGGTGGGTTCTGAGGCTCAGAATCTGAGCCACCGTGTAAGTGATAATAAAGCTTATAACATAAAGTCATTGCACGGTCACCCATCCAAGCGCAGTCTTGAGTGCTCGTGACTGAACATCGCGATCACATAAACTTCTTATTATTCTTGATGATTTCAAAATCACAATTAATCATTCCTTGAAAAATAAGATTGTGCTCTCGTCCAGTAAAACGTTTATTCCTCAGAAAAGATTAAATTATTTTAAGATTGAAGCCTACATGGGTTTGAGAACTGTGCGTGGGTAATGAGTTTGATGATGGTGATAGTTGAGTTGGACCTACATTTTTAGGTGGGTTTCAAACTACGGGGGAAGTGATTTTACAGCAGAGAACAAGAGTCTTTTTTGCTGGCCAATCCTATCGGTCACCCTCACGAAGAGGGCCCAGGAGAGCGTTGCTTATCTAATTTCATTGAGGAAAAGTTAAGTACAAGCTCAAAAGTGCTTGCACAGTGGAGCATCCAATATTTGGTGATAATCCCCATAGAACTAAACAGCTAGGTACATTTTATTTTATTTTTGTTCGGAGGATGAAGCCCACATAGGTCTGAGAACTGTGCGTGGGTAATGAATTGGATGATGATGATTGATGAGCTGGACCTACATCTCTGAGTGGGTTTCAAACCACCTGCAAGTAATTTACACCAGAGAAAAGAGTTACTTTTGCTGACCAATCCAATCCAAACCCTTACAAAGAGTGCCCAGAAGTTTCGTAGCTTATCTCTGATTGAACAGATACCTGCTATGGCACTCGGCTATCACTTTAAGTTGAATAGAACTAAAGTTTAGAATTTAAATTTAATAAAATACCCATTATGTCATAGTGTTGGACAGATTGAAGTCGCGTGAATACTTCCATTCCACAGCATGTGTTTGATTCCAAGATGGTGATTATCCTCAAGAATCGTATGCTCCTCTGTATAAGCACTCTTAATCTGAAGTTTCTCATCCATTAATTATATATTTTTACCGTATTTTTTTTCAAATAATTTGTATTTTTTTAAATAATTTGTATTTTTTTTTCAAATAATTTGTATTTTTTTTAAATAATTTCTATTTTTTCAGGACGTAAACGCCCCAATACCGTACGCCTTTTCTCAAGTAGGCTGGACATTTGCTCAATGGACCGTCGCTATTGGAGGAACCTTCGGGCTGTGCGCTAGGTATGCTGATATAATTCAATTTCTCAAATATTCTCTAATCAAAATGTATGGTTGTGATAATAAATTTATTTTAGTGGTCAAGGGCGCTCAACCGGCAATTGAGAGGTCCGTGGTTCAATTCCCGGTGGTGACTGATATTTTTGTACAGTAGCATTCATCGATTCCCATCAGCTGTTCAATGCTGTTGTCAATATCCGCCATTGCGGAAGTCTTCAGTATAAAGTAATAGCAATTAAAGGAATTCGAAAATAATAAATTCTGTTTATGTATATTTGAGTTTATTCAATTGTCAGTCACTTCAAACTAACTTGTGAAATTTATTTTCTTTATCGTATCGCAAGTCACATTTAAAATATGGGTTAATAGTGTCTAATTGCAGAAGTGAATACTAAAGTAATCATGACACCACAAAATTCAGTATACATAAATTAATAATACCTCTTATATATGTCAATCAAAATAAATAGATAGAATCTGATCCCTGATCGTGTGATCCGAAATTGATTTGACTTTTTTGTAGTGGCGGAGGTGGTATTGTGAAAGATATCCATAATGAATACTTGAAACCCGTGTATATAACAAGTTTCAATTGTTACAGAATATTATAAATCTCAAACAAACTAAAACACATTTATTGAAAACCATGTATATCACAAGTTTTGGTTGTTACTCAATTATCAATCTCAAACAAACTAAAACTAAAGTACAGAGTAACTTAATATATACTTAACAAAGAATGATACTATTGGCTGAGGGAAAAAGTGCCTCAGATAGGCTGACTTTCATTGAAGGTCTGTGATTGGCTGAAGGCCCTAAAAAGTCACGCCTACCGGTGAGAGGAGCATCAAGGAATAATCAAGAAGCAAAAAGTAACAAACAATAACAATATAGAAGTAGGCTAGAATTGAACAGTTTAAAAATGTTGTGTATTGCGTACTTGTGTATTGTTCTTGTTTGTTACTTTTTGGTTCTTGATTATTCTTTGATGCTCCTCCCACCAGTGGGCGTGACTTGTTAGGGCCTTCAGCCAATCACAGACCTTCAATGAAGGTCAGCCTATGAGAAGCACTCTCTCCCTCAGCCAATAGTATCATTCTGTGTTTAGTATAATATATTAAGCTACTCTGCACTTTAGTTTTAGTTTGTTTGGGATTGATAATGGTGTAACAACCGAAACTAGTTTCTCACGGTTTTCAACAAATGTGGTTGTGACAACTTCAAGTTTTATTATTCAAAATTAATTTGATTTTAGATTTGCGTTGCAGAATAGCCGGTCAGTTTTTGACGACAATTTTGATCTGACCAGATATTTTGATGGAAATTCAATTTGACATTAAATATTCTTTATTATCAGAATAATGTATTTCATGTTCAGATATAAAAATTGAATTGACTTGTCTTCATCTGTATAATTTATTGTGTTTGCGTGTGTCCATATATCTATTTTTAGTTCAGAAATAAAAAATTATAATAGAAAATGGTAGAAATGAATATAAATGTTGGAAATTGTAAATTAATAATAATTGTAATTTTTACAGTATGTATGGTGGTATGTACCCTCTGCCCAGGATTATCTATGCTATGTCCAATGACGGTCTACTGTTCAAATCGTTGGGGAAAGTTCATAAAAAATATAAAACGCCGTTTATTGGAACTATTCTATCGTGTGTGTTAACAGGTATGTATGAATAGCATTCGTTATTCCTAGATTGTAAATGTAAATTTATTTATTGTGAATGAAAATTTAGTTGTAAATTTAAATTGATTTGTAAATGTAAATTGAATTGTAAATTTGAATTGATTTTAAATAATGGATTTATTTTAAATGTGAAATGTGGAAAACACGACTCAAATCTGAACAAATCATATGTGGAGTAAAGTAATGTAAATTGAAAGAAGGATGAAGCCCACATATTGTTGTGGTCTGACGAGTTGATCCCTGGTTTTTCGGTGCGGGAGCGGGCGGCGGTAGTAGGAAGTCAACTGCGCATGCTCTATAGATTTATTCCTAATTTAAAAATTATGGCCAGAGACAAACAGGTTTTCTGCGCTTCAGCCAGCTTCAACTGGGGCTAATGTTATTGCAATGCACAGTAGCGGAGAGGTGCAGGAGAAGGGGAAGAATCGGCCAGGGATCAACTGTCAGACCACAACAGTAGGTCTGAGACCTGTGCGTGAGTAATGAATTAGATGATGGTGACTGATGAGTTGGACCTATAGTTTTAGGTGGGTTCCGAACCACCAGGAAGTAATCTTACAGCAGAGAACAGAGTCTTTTTTGATGGCCAATCCAATCGGTCACCCTTACAAAGAGCGCCCAGGAGTTTCGTAGCTTATCTGTGATTTAACAGATACCTGCTACGGCACTCGGCTATCACTTCCCATTGTATTGTGGGTAGATATGTGAGAAAGATGGTAAATGTGAAATAAGGAAAAAAATTTAACTCAAATCTAAACAAATGATAAGTAAAGACACATGTTTGCGCTTCGATGGGTGACCTAGCTTCAATGAATTTATTAATGTTATATGCTTTATTGTCACTTTCCCGGTGGTTCGGAACCCACCTGAAATAGTAGGTCAACCATGTTTCTCATAACATGGCTCTAACGGCGAGGTGGAACTACCCGTAAGGGTCTCCCCACCAATAAAAGCCATACGCGTTATTATTATGTTAGGGTGATAGCCATGAGCCGTATCAGGTATCTGTTCAATCAGATTAGATAAGCAACGATTTCCTGGGTCCTCTATGTAAGGGTGACCGATTGGATTGGCCAGAAAAAAGACTCTGTTCTCTGCTGTAAAATTACTTCCCGGTTGTTCAGATCATTATTTTATTTTTTTAATTTTTATTATTATTTTATTGTGACAATTATTTCTGAAACTTCGTTTTTTTCTTAGGTATCATGGCTGCGGCTTTCCAGTTGAAACATTTAGTTGATATGATGTCAATGGGAACTCTGGTAGCTTACACCATAGTATCGGCATGTGTTCTACTACTAAGGTAAACTATTAATTCTCCTAAATACTGTAACTAGTAGTTGTGCGAACAGTAGACCTCACGCCCAAGATTAAGAGTGCTTGCACAGAGGAACATACTCCATGTTCTCAATGATAATTACCATCGCAAAATTAAGCACAATCATTAAACCTAACCCTTGATTCAATTCGTAGTCTATTTCATGTCTGTTTTTCACAAAAGGTCTCTGTATTACATCAACAAGGCTGCGTTTCTATTTTCCATACACCCAAATTTAAATCATTTTTCCATATTTTCCATACTTTTTTTTTGAGGATGAAGCCCACATAGATCTGAGGCCTGTGCGGGGATAATGAAATGGATTATGGTGATTGTTGAACTGGACCTACAGTTTTAGGTGGGTTCTGAACCACCGGGAAGCGATTTTACAGCAGTAAACAGTGTTGTTCCAGACAGGTGATTGCTCAAATCCGATCAGATTCAACATGTCTAATGAATGAATTTATAGAACAACATCATTAAAACAATTAATATAATTATCATTCATTATCCTTCTTCTTCACCTTTACCTTCTTCTCTTCCTCTTACCGTCTTCTCCTCTTCACGGTGTTCTTGTATTTCTTCTCTTCTTCCTCCTCCTCCTCCTCCTCCTGAGTTCGTGTCCTTTAGATTTTATATGTAGAATGTGTAGGTTGGTAGTGATGTTAAAAGTGTGTCCAGTTTGAACGATATGGTCTGCAAAAGTCGATTCGGTTTTTGTATTTACGGCTTGTAAATGTTCTTTATAACGTTGTTTGTATGCGTGGCCTGTTTGTCCTATGTAAAATTGGTTACAAAGTATTTAATTATGCTTTAGGTACCGCCAACCTGCCGACCAATCAGAGCCTGGGAATTTGAGAGCCAATGAGCATACACGGCTACTGACCAATACCACCGAAGTAACCTGCTGCTCTGTAGTAAAACAATTTTTCAATTTTGGAGTTGTCAAGGAAGCTACTCGTCTCACTTCCTTCGCAGCTACCACACAGATTGTTATATTTTGTAAGTATTTAATTTAAAAAAAATTGTTTAAAATATTTTTTTTCTCAATATTATATCAATACTCTTCAGCGGAATACATACATACATACAAGTATAAGGTATAGAGGAGGTATATGTGTATGGAAAGATTAAATAGATTAGATTCATGTAGGCCGTTGTTCAAGAGACTTTGTCTCCTAACTGTACCCTGCTTATATGTGTATGAAGCTACTTCACATATACAAAAAAGAGGGTAGGGTGTTCAAGATCCAAAAGAAAGCAGTTAGGTGTATGGATAGAGTAAATAGATTAGATTCATGTAGGCCGTTGTTCAAGAGACTTGGTCTCCTAACTGTACCCTGCTTATATGTGTATGAAGCTACTTTATATGTAAAAAAGAGTGATATTAACCAAAATCATGATAGGGTGTTCCAAGATCCAAAAGAAAGCGGTAGGCCGTTGTTCAAGAGACTAGGTCTCCTAACTGTACCCTGCTTATATGTGTATGAAGCTACTTCATTTATGTAGAAAAGAGTGATATCATCCAAAATCTGGACGTATATGATTATAATACAAGAAGACGAGGAGATTATCACTTGGTGAGTCACAATAGTGGAAATCACTTCCTGGTGGTTCGGAACCCACTTAAAACTGTAGGTCCAACTCATCAAACACCATCATCCAATTCATTACCCACGCACAGGTCTCAGATCTATGTGGGCTTCATCCTCCGAAAAAAAGAAAAAAAATAGTAGCTTATTTAAACAAAAACCTAGTTATTTTGGTAGGAAACTCTACAAGCTACCGCAGTTTTTAAAGAATCTTCAAAACATAGAAATATTCAAAAAACAATTGAAATATTTAGTTTGGCTTTTTATAGTGTACAAGAGTTCCTTTCACACCAAAATTAAGCCTCACCTCAACTAATTGATATAGTAATTATGGTAACTAGTGTACAAGATAGTATAATTGTTGATCTCACTTGTCTTATACTCCTTAGCTGGAGTCTCCAAGACGCAATCTACAAAAAAGAGAGTCCTTCACCTGTACTTTGTGGGATTGTCGTACTCATCATAATTTTTTTTTCTGAGGATGAAGCTTGTTTTATTATTTTGACGACAAATTCTTGAAGGAAAAATGAATGGAAAATTTAATAGGAATGTAAATAATGAAGAAATAATGTGATAATGAATGTAAATAGTTTGATAGTGGAAGAAACCAATTACAAAAAGGAGAGGGAACTTGATAAAGTTGAAAAGTTGATAAAGTCTGGAACAAATTAGAATAAAGGGAAGGGGGAATAAAAGGGATGGAGAAGGGAAAAAGAGCGAGGAGGAAGGGAGAAGGGGAAGGAGATGTGAAGGTGCGAAACGAGAAGAAAATAACGACGGAAGAAGGAGTACAGAAAGAAAAAACGTTGAAAAACAGGAACAAAGAGAAAATAAAAATGAATGGAAGAAGGTGTAGAAGAAGTAAAAAGGTTGATGATAAACAGGGAAGGGGAGGGAGAAGAAGAAGAAGAAGAAGAAGAAGAAGAAAATATAAGAAACAAAAGTAGATTCTATGAAAACGTTGTGAAAGAAAGAGAGTAGATAAAGGAAGGAGAGAATGAAAATATGAAGGAGAAAAAGTGGATAAAACGTAGAAAAATAGAGATATAGTTGAAGAAGAAGAAAGATGAAGAGGATTCAAACAAAAATACGTAGCACAAGAAAAAGAAATAGTAGTGAAAGACGAGAAACAAGTAATTGAAGAAGAAGAAAAGAAGAGAAGGAAAAAGAAAAAAGGGGAAGAAGGAGAAGAATAGAAGAGGAGAAGGAGAAGAAAAGAAGAGGAGAAGAAAATAGGTGAAGTAAAAGTCGTATCTATGAAGAAGATGTAGAAGAGAGAGGTGGCAAATAAAGGAGAGGATAAAAATATATGGAAGAACTGGATAAAACTGTGGAAAAATACATATTATAATAGAAGAAGAAGAAGGAGAAAGAAGGAGAGGAGTTGGAGAAGAAAAACTATAAAAAGCAGAAGTAGTGAAAGTCGAAAAACAGGCAGTAAAAGAAGGATGAAGAGGAACTGAAGAAGGGGAAAAAGAAGAAGACGAAGTTTTTTTCTAAGGATGAAGCCCACATAGGTCTGAGACCTTTGCGTGGGTAATGAGTTGGATGATGGTGATTGATGAGTTGGACCTACAGTTTGAGGTGGGTTCCGAACCACCGGGAAGTGATTTTACAGCAGAGAACAGTGTCTTTTTTGCTGGCCAATCTAATCGGTCACCGTTACAGACAGGTACTACGAGAACGCAGCTTATCTCTATCTGATTGAACAGATACCTGCTACGCCTCGCGGCTATCACTTCCCTAAAATTAAAATAGTAGTTCATGCAACGACTGTATTACGACTGCCTTTCAAGCAACAAGTTAGCAATTAGTTTAAGATTGAAAATGATGTCACAGTCGATACAGTGATAATCCGTATTTTTATAATAAAAGTGGTCGTGACATTTGTCCTATTTATGTCAAATTTATTCATTCGCTATTAATATAACTATTTTCTACTATAGTGACCCAAAAAAGTTTCTATTTTTGCACTAACTGTAGCACGCAAAATAGTCTATTCCTGCACCAGTGCGGGAAAGTACTTTTCCACACTCCAGATGTGCAACCTAACAACACAAAATAGTGAGCATGTAATACGCAGGTTCCCTATTCTGCATTCAAAAGTAGGTTGGCTACCCTGCTTCAGCTATACAAAGAGTCAGCTGTAGTTGTTGTTGAAATCGATTTAATTCGAAGATAGGTTATGTGAGGAATAGTCAGGTTATGTATGTCCGGTTTTGTTCTATTCAAATGATGTTATACATTACTGTAGGAAAAATTTATTGTGTAATTCGAGCGCAAAGTAATGTTTCTGCATTTGAGAAACCTTTTTCATTCGCCTTTGGCTTGTGAAAAACCCCACTTTGCACTCTAGTTACAAAAATAGCTATTATACATTACTGTAGGAAAAATGTAATGTGTGATTCGAGCACAAAGTATTGTTTCTGCACTCGAGAAACTTTTTCACTTGCCTCTGTGCAGAAATGTCCCACTTTTCGCTCTAGTGACACAAATAGCTATTTTAAAGCTTATTTTGTCTTTATTTTTTCTATTTTCCAGGTATATTGTCAATAGTTCTGTCCTTCAGTCTGGTACAGTGGGAGATTCATCTAATTGAAGGATCAAGCAAACACATCAACATGTGTCTTATCATAGCAGGACTCATGCTTATAAGCTTGCTATCCATATGTAGGCAGCCCAGCAACACTAAGGGGCTATCTTTCAAGGTATTTTAATTTTTATTTGTATAACAATGGAATCCAATTTCTGTTTATTTGGAACTACATTATAAAGTAGTCATAAGAGGTATTTTTTTTTTTTTTTAAGAAAATGTTAGTGTGGCTAGAGTTGAGTAAGTTGAGTTAGTGGACTCTGTTGAGTGACTGGAGTCGACTGTTGATCTGTTGAGTCAATGGGAGTCCAATAGGAAGGTGTGAGAAATAGCTGTGATTGTCTTGAATTTTATTTGCATCAAATAACAAGAATCCAAAACAACGAGTCAAAAGTATGAGATGTTACTCAGCTGAATGAACTTTATGAGAGAATGGACTCTGTTGAGTGACTGGAGTCGATTGTTGAGTCAATGGGAGTCCAATAGGAAGGAGTGAGAAACATCTGTGATTGACTCAATTTTAACAATTGACATCAAATAACAAGAAGCTCAAGCACTGATACAAAAATATGAGATACTCAGCTGAATCAACTTTAGGAGTGAGTGGACTCTGTTGAGTGACTGGAGTCGATTGATCAAGTCATACAAGTCTAAAATAGCAGATATGTTAAATAAGAAACTATAAATCATTGTTATACAAACATAACCTCAACACACCAAATCACAGCAACTCTAGGTGAAGTTGGCAATAATGGCCCTAAGATCAGCTGATCTAGTTTTCAGTCAAATGGTTTTTCAGTGAAATAGTAGCCAGTAGCCACCCATACGCATGCGGTAATAATCATTTGATGATCTTTACTACACAGTGTCTGGTAATAATCATCAAATGACATCAGCTTTTTTTGATTTCTGTAAACATCTGTTTACCACATTGATTCCTTGACTGGTAAACTGTCCATAACCTACAAGTATGATGAAAAGAAGCATTACACTCGAAAAACATACAACATTTTTCCTACAACTACAGTTTTGGATTTTCATTCAATAATTGTATGAGATTATAATTTCCATACACAATGCAACATCATTGAGGTTATGAAACATTCATCTGACAGTAATCAGCTGGCAAGCTCTAGTGTTGGCAGCCATATGATAGTTATTACAGTTTTGTATGATAATTTGGTGTCTTGCATTGCTCAAGTCCTAACATACATCTCACTTGTGGCTTAAAGGCAGTTATAATCTGGTATTTATCAAAATTGAATATTATGAACTTTTTTAAACTGTTTTTATTGTTCCGTTTCAAGTGAACTTTCAAATTAATAGCCTTTAAGTAAAAAACCCATTTTATTGTTTGGAATGAAGTTTTTTAGTTAATATAAATTTCTAGTGACAATTAACTTCTTGGATTTCTTGTTCCATAACGATATGCGTTAACTTTTTGTTTTAAATTTAATGACTTGCAGTCAGTTTTATAATTATTGTGAATCAATCAATCAATCATTTATTTACTAGTTCCAAATGAAGGTCCCGCTAAACCTTGTGGGTTTTTCAGAAGGTGCCAACATAATATAAATTACAAAATGGAAATCAATTATATTAAAAAAATAAGAAATTAGGGAAAAGACGAATAGGGAAGATGAAGGTTATGGTGGAAATTGAATATTAGTCTAATGTATGTGAAGAAAAAGAAATGAAACTAAGCAAGTAAGAAAAAAAGCGAAATAAATAAATTACTATAAAAATAATTGGTCGCTCTGATGCGGCGGCGGTGCAACACGATTATTATTTGTTAACTAAGATTTTACCAGCAATGGAAAACAAAACATAGCAAAGAAAAAGTAGCAACCGTCCGTGTGCTAGAATGAGTAAAATCAAATCAAAAAGATAAACAAAGTTTTAAGGATGTAATAAAATTTGTAATTCAATATGATTTAACAAATATAGTTAGAAATATAGGTTTACTAAGTTTGTATAGTATGTGTAATGATGTAATGAAAAACGTCTTCCTTGTATAATCACGAATATTGATTGGTAAGCTATTGAATAGTTTGGGAAGGAGATATCTTCATCTTCAAGACCTTCAATACCTCGAAAATGTTCGGCCGAATGTGAGTACATTAATTATATATTCACAATATAAAACTGACTGCAAGTCGTTAAATTTACAACAAAAAGTTGAAAATTAACCTCAATGTTTTAGACAATATAGCATAGTCAAAATTTGGGAAGGTAGTAGTTATGGACTTTGCCTGCTGCATCTTAACTTCATTGTTATTCTGTCGCTAAATAAATAATACAATTGTTGCATTACCTACTAGGATGAATCAATCAATTTATTTCAATTGTTTTCCAGGTTCCCCTAGTGCCTCTTCTACCAGCTTTGAGTATATTTCTGAATATTTACCTTATGATGCTTATGGATAACGACACCTGGATCAGGTTCACTGTTTGGCTTGTAGTTGGTAAGTTCTATTTAGTTCAAAATTGAAATAGAAAATGATTTACTATCATTCAAAAAATAGAAAATATATTTCATATTAATTGCATTTATATAATGCACTTGAAACAGAGAGTAAAAATACAATAGTAATAATCATTCTACAACAAAAAATTATTGGTGTAAATAGTACACACAGTAGCACTTTTCTGTTCAAGTTAAATGCAATATGCACAAGCTGCAGGCGAGTGCGAAATTGTTTCTTGAGTAGAAACAGTTTCTAAGATACTTTCAGCACAAGTTACACATTAAATTTCTCCTACAGTTACCTGATAAAGTGGCTATTTATGCAGTCATCATAGTACGCAAAACAGCTGATTCCAGCAATATTTTACTTTTCCACACTCCAGCTGCCTTTGCCGCACTCCAGCTGACTTTGCACACTCTAGGTGTGCCAACTGTAGAAAAAAAATTAATGTGTAACTCATGCTAAAAATTAATATCTGCACTGCACTTGAGAAACTTTCCACACTCGCCTTTGGCTCGTGCATAATGTATTTCTCTTGAGCAGCAAAGTGCTGCTTTGTGTACTATTTACACAAATAACTATTTCCTACAGTTACCCAACAAAACAGCTATTTATGCTTTCATCATAGTATGCAAAACAGCTGATTCCTGCACTATTTTACTTTGCAGCACTCCAGCTGACTGTTGCACTCCACATGTGCCAACTGTAGGAAACATTTAATGTGTAACTCATGCTGAAAATATCTGCACTGCATGTTAGAAACTATTCCGAACTTGCCTTGAGCTCATGCATAATACATTTCTCTCATGAAGCAAAAAGCTACTTTATGTACTATTTACACAAATAACTATTTCTTACAGTTACCCAACAAAACACCTAATTATGCACTCCTATAGTACAATATTTTACTTTGCCGCACTCCAGCTATCAATGTTGAACTCATTTTACTTTGTCGCACTCCAGGTGTGCCATCTGTAGGAAAAATTGAATGTGTAACTTGTGCTGAAAGTATCTTTGCTGCACTTGAGAAATTTTCTGCACTCGCCTTCAGCTCATGCATAAGACATTTCTCTCATGCAGCAAAGAGCTACTTTGTGCACTAGTTACACAAATAACTATTCACAGTCATTAACTATTTACTGGCATTTTCCTCCTCCTTCTCCTCATCCTCCTACTTTTGTTCTTCTTTATGTTCTCCTCTTCTTTTCTCCCTCTTTTTCTTCCCCTATTTCTTCTTCTTCATTTATTTTTTCGTTCTTTTTCATCTTCTCTTCCAATTCCTTATCCTTGAGTGCTAGAATTTCGTCAACAGAGGACAGCTACAATTCATTTCAATATTAGATTATTTCTCGCTTTGTAGTGGCGAAGATGATATTTTGGAAGGTATCCAGAATGAATAATAAGACGAAATTGTCACAGCCACATTTATTGACAACCAAGAGATACTAGTTTCGGTTGTTATACCATTCATTATCAATCTCAATCAAACAATGAGTGAGTTTGATTGAAATTGATAATGGTATAACAACCATTACTAGTTTCTTGATATTTTTAAAATATTGAGAAACTAGTTTCGGTTGTTATACCATTATCAATCTCAATCGAACAATGAGCGAGTTTGATTGAAATTGATAATGGGATAACAACCGAAACTTGTTTATTACTATTTTTAATAAATGTGGTCGTGACAACTTCGTCTCATTATTCATTCTAGATTATTTCTCTCTATGTTCTTATAAATGGAAATAATATCAACAGTTTTTCTCATCTGATTCCCAGTATAATAACAAAATTATATTTATTTATTTTCTTCTGGTTTCAGGTCTATTTATCTACTTTGGATATGGAATTTCAAACAGTGTAGAAAAGGACAGCAAAGTTGTGAGATCTGTTGATTACGATTCTAATGGACATTGGGTAGAAGACTGATAGATCTGCACAAAAATATTTGGAACACCTTCAAAAAACAACGGAATTTTAATTGAAAAAAAAACAGCTAAAACCTTCAAAAATACTAGTAACAGATAGTGATAACGGTTATTAATAACTGGTAACAGTTACAGATAGTGATAACGGTGTCCGGACAGAAGCCACCATAGAAAATTGCCACCATAGACATTTTCCACTATTTTTATGAGCAGGTATACTGGCAGTAGCCAGGTTAGCTAAGTTTGGTCAGCTGACATGTGTCAGCTGGCACATTTGGTGGCACTATTTTTACGAGCAGGTATACTGGCAGTATCCAGACAATTTCGTCTCATTATTCAATACTGGCAGTAGCCAGGTTAGCTAGGTTTGGTCAGCTGACATGTGTCAGCTGGCACATTTGGTGGCACTATTTTTATGAGCAGGTATACTGGCAGTAGCCAGGTTAGCTAGGTTTGGTCAGCTGGCACATTTGGTGGCAAATGTCCTGCTTTTCAAGAAAGTGGCATTTGTCTATAGTGGCTTCTGTCCCAGATTCGTGATAATGGTTACTAATAACTGGTAGCAGTTACTGATAACTTGAAAGTGAAAACAAAGCTACATGTAAGATGCTTCTCTCCAGACACCAACAAGCGCCACAGTTTCATAGATTTTTATTATTATTATTATTATCACTTACCTGGTGGTTCGGAACCCACCTAAAATTGTAGTTCTTTATAACATGACTCAAATTGTCATTCTTTATAACATGACTCAGAAAGACGAGGTGGAACTTACTGTAAGGGTCTCCCCACCAATGAAAGCTTATTATTATGGCTTTTTATAGCCGGCCATAACAGTTCTGTACTAGCTTGTCATCATTTGGAGGTTATGTTTGTTTCTAGGTTAATGTTGTTGACGTATGTGATAAGTTTCAGATTGTAAATTACAGTTGCTATAGATCAATATCAAGTTATTTAGTGAGATGTACTTTTCATAAAATTGGTGACAATTTTAATTTTCCATGGTATTAGTTTCAGATTATAATCACAGTTGTTATAGATCACCATGAGATTATTTAGAGATATTTTGCAATTTTTATTGAATTGATGACATTTTGAATTTTGAGCGAAGCTGTGGTTGTATGTGCGACTGCAGTGGCAAGCCTTGGTCGCAGCCTTGTGGCGTGTGACAGCGACTGTAGTGGCTCTGTATAATAAGGCTCAAAGATAAGAAATTGTGATTTAAATGTGAATTGAAATTTGAAATCTTCAAAAATACTGGATATTGATGACTGAATCAATAACTGATTCAACTACTGAAAACTTAAAAGTGGTAATAAAGTAACAGTTGTGATTTAAATGTGCAATAAAATCTTCAAAAATATCTGTAACAGTTACTGATAACAGTTAATAATAACTGGTGGCAGCTACTGATAACTTAGAAATAGTAGCCAAGTAGAATTAATGGAATGTAATTTTCAAATACACATTAAAATCTTCAAAAATACTGGTAACATTCCTTGATACCTCTTGCATCAACTGATAACATATAAATGTTAGCACAATTAAATTTGTGGACTACATTTCAAATATGCAATAAAATATCCAAATATTTTTGTAACAGTTATTGATAACTGTTACTAATAATGGGTGACAGCAACTGATAACTTAGAAGTGGTAACAAAGTAAAATTTATGGACTGCAATTTAAATCTGCATTGAAATCTTCTAATATATTTGTAACAATTATTGATAACTGTTACTAATAACTGGTGACAGCAACTGATAACTTAGATGTGGTAACAAAGGTGTCCGGACAGAAGCCACCATAGACAAATGCCACCATAGACATTTGCCACTATTTTTACGAGCAGGTATAGGTTTGGTCAGCTGACATGTGTCAGCTGGCACATTTGGTGGCACTATTTTTACGAGTCAGGTTAGCTAGGTTTGGTCAGCTGGCACATTTGGTGGCAAATGTCCTGCTTTTGAAGAAAGTGGCATTTGTCTATAGTGGCTTCTGTCCCAGATTCGTAACAAAGGATTCATGGTCTGTAATCTCTATATGCATTAAAAACTTCAAATAGTTTTGTAACAGTTCTTGATAACTTTTACATTAACTGATAACTTAGAATAACTATTGGTAACAAAATAAAATTTTTGGACTGTAATTTAAAAATGTATTAAAATCTAAAAAATATTTGTACAGTAACAGTTCTTGACAACTGTTACAGCAATTAAAACCCAGTAGTGGTAACTGTAACAGTTGTGATTTGAATGCACAAGAAGTCTTCAAAAATATTAGTAACAGTTCTTGATATCTGTTACAGCAATTGATAACCTAGAAGTGGTAACAAAGTGAGAGTTTTGATTTAAATGTGCAATAAAATCTTCAAAAAATGTGTAACAGTTACTAGTGGCAGCATCCAATAATTTAGAAATGGTAACAAAGTAAAATTTATCGACTATAGTTTAAACATACATCCTAATCTTCAAATATTTTTGTGACTCTTACAGCAAGAAGTGGTGATATCGTAGAAGTGGTAACAAAGTAAAATTTGACTGTAATTCAAATGTGCAATAAAATCTTCAAAAATATCTTTACCAGTTATTAATAACTGGTGGCAGCTACTTATAACTTAGAAGTGTGAACAAAGTAAAATTCATGGACTATAATTTAAACATGCATTAAATCTTAAAAAATATATGTATCAGTTATTAATTGATAACTGATACTAACTATTGTTAACTGTTACTAATAACTGGTTCAAATACTGATAACATGAAAAAAAATTAATTTGAAAGCTTGGCTACTTCTTCTGCTCCTAAGCTCTTATACTACAGTGCTACTAAATGTAAGTCAAAAAAATATATTGACAATAACAATAAATAAATTTTCACAATAAATAAATAGATAAACAAACTGTATTAGCTTCAAAAAGACAATCAATATTAATCATCCAATATTTTGGTACAGTAACCCATTTTTCTTTCTAACCCCGTTTCCCTTTTCAATTTAATTTTGTGATTTCTGATCTTGATTTGATTTAATCACAGATTAATTGTGATATTATGTTTTGCAAAGTATTTGTGTCAAGAATAATACTAATTGTAAAAACATTGAATCTCCATGAGAACTCCCCAACGTAATTATTTTTTAGCTATAAGTGGATTATTTTAAATATATTAATAATTATTTTAAATATCGTAATAGAATCTTAAATGATCTGAAAAAATTATCAAGATGTATGGATTATAATATTATGTGTTCAGTCAAACTGAGAAGGATGTTATAAAAATGATTTTTTATGTATTAAAGGTATGTTTTTATTATCTGATTGTTTTATTTATAATCAAATTTGACATTAAATTACCTCTTTCCCTCAACTTTTCAATTAGTAGAAGTTTCCTTAAGATATTTACAACTTTTTTCTTAATTTAAGATGATAAACGGCCAGTTGCACAAAAGAAAATTAAATTTAACCACCTTAAGATGACGTCATCTTACGGAGCTCAAAAGGAAGTCGTTGCACTGGCTCCATCAAAATGATGTCATATTACGGTGGTCTAATTTAATTTTCTTTTGTGCAACTGGCCGTAAATTTGGCACAAAGCTTCCACTAAACTCGATCCAGTACACCTCGAAGCTTGATTTTTTATTCTCATTCCAGAGTTTTAAAAATTAATGTTCAAATTTCACTTATAGACACTATTACTGTTTCAAAATTGTGTTTAGATGCAGGAAGCTCATAGAACATCTGATAACATGATACTTTACTATGGTGATAATATAGATGATACGCTGATATGTCTTAAGCCAAAGCAACAGGTTAGATCTGTATCAATATTACAGCTGCCAATTACCCAGCGTCATGCGAGATTACTGATTGTGTGTATTGATCTTATCCTGTGATACATTATTCTAAAGAACTAAACACAAACTATGCAGGTGGGAAGAGCTGCAAAGTTGCTGAAAATGTAGGTTACTAATGAAAAACACTAAAAATTCACATCATCAGTGCAGAAAACAGTTTAATTGTGCACTTCTCTTTTCAAAATTGTGTGTACTGAGCTTCTCCTGTAATGCATTTTTCTAAAAAAAAACTATACACAAACTATGCAGGTGGTTAGAGCTGCAAAGTTGCTAAAAAAGGTAGTTTAACTGACACTGTATTTAAGTTATGATTTTCACTCACAAACTGGAGATACTGGAGGGATGCATTAACTTCTAAATAGAAGGTAGTTTACTTATAAAATATTCACATCATCAGTTTGGGGAAGTGATAGCCGTGAGCCGTAGCAGGTATCTGTTCAATCAGATAGAGATAAGCTGCGTTCTCCTAGGCACTCTTTGTAACGGTGAACGATTAGATTGGCCAGCAAAAAAGACACTGTTCTCTGCTGTAAAATCACTTCCCGGTGGTTCGGAATCCACCTAAAACTGTAGGTCCAACTCATCAATCACCATCATCCAACTCATTACCTACGCACAGGTCTCAGACCTATGTGGGCTTCATCCTCAAAAAAAAATTGTGAACTCTTCTTTTCAAACAGATGGATTGTATGGTTTTAACACTGTATGGTATTTCACTGACCCCTCCCAGTTTCGTAATTTTGTGACCATTACCATAAGTAAGTTATCTATCAGAAAAGAAAAACTCCAAACTGGATTCTTAGGCAAGACAGGGTACGTGAAATGCTAATTGCTAATATCCAACAAATACTAATACCCCAAAGGAACTTCCCTTTGGGGAAGAAGATGAAACATAGTATTAGGATGAAAAAAGAAGGTGTTATAAAAAATAAATTAATTAAATGAAGTGAACTAAATAAAAAAGAGGATAAAAAGAAGGTACACTGAAAAAATAAATAAAACTAATGAAGTGAACTAAAGAGAAAATAAAACTAGAAAAATAAGCTAAGGCAAACAAAAACAAATTAGACAAAAATAATCAGTATAGGGAGGTTAGATTAGATTAGATGACTGCCTTTATTTTAACCTGGTGGGCGGAGTTAGGGCGCAGCCGGCCCTCTCTTACACTCAACAAGGAGATCAGAGTTAAAATAACACAAAAATCTAAAGAATATAACTGGAACTCAGAAAGACAAAATATAAAAAGTAAAGAGAATGACAAAGAGGGTGGTTGGGTAGGGATAGTCAGTGCAGGGTGATTAGATTAGATTATCTTTCTTCATTCATTGAATCTACAAATTATGTATATGGATGGTTAAAAACAGAAATTATCAACATCACATAGATACAGGAAAAGAGAAAAAAGGCAGGGGGAGGAGGAGGAGGAGAATAAGGAGAAGGAGAAGGATTAGATTAGATTATCTTTCTTTATTCATGTAAATTTATACATTTTGCATATGAATAAACAAAATTGTCAACATCACATAGATACAATTATAGTAAACTTAGATGATGCTATTTTTATAGTGCAAGATATTATGTACAATGATCTCATTTGTATGATATTAACTACAGTAATGACAATCTAAGCGATGCAATAAAATGAAATGGCGGAGTCTGGACAAAGATTCGTCCATTCTTGACATACTTAACCATAGATAGATAAATATTTATTTATTTGTTAATTGTCACTAGGCTTATCGCCTATGGTGACAGATACATATTAAATATACAAATGCAGAAAAAATAATAATGAAAATAAAATTAAATTAAATAAAACAGATACATGGAACATAAAAAAACAAAATAATAAAACTTGTTGTATACATAAGCTACCGCTGCAAAATTGAATTGAACTTGAAAACATTATAGCTCTTCATTCAGAAAGTTGAAAAGTCTGTATTTAAATGTTTTATAGGTAGGTGAAAATACAATATTCAATGGTAAGAGGTTGCAAAGTCTTGAGGCAGTAGCAGTGAAGGACTGATTGTACATGACTGTACGTTGATTTGGAATCTGAAGGAAGTATTCATGCTGCCGTGTGACCCTAGAATGAATGTTTGCATAAGTGTAAACCTATCCTTCAAATATTGCGGACCTTTCCTCTCTACGATAAGGCGATATGTAGTACACAACAAGAAATACTTCTTTCTACCCTTCAACTTTAACCAACCATAACTTTAACTTTTAACTTTAACCAACTTTAACTTTAACCATAGAGAGAGAAAAAAAGAGAGAGAGAGAGAGTGTGTGTGTGAGAGTGAGTGGGTGGATGAGTGAGAGGATAACTGCACTGACTATTTCAGGGTCCGGAGGGTCGCATACCTCAACATAGCAGGAGTTGCTATTTCCCCTACGGTTAAATACATATCTATACTACATACTAGCTATAATATATAACATCTATCAGCCTATATACGTTAAATACAAGCTATATACAATAATTTATTTTATTTATTTATTTTTTTAATTTTGTTTTTTTTTTTTGAGGATGAAGCCCCATAGGTCTGAGACCTGTGCGTGGGTAATGGGTTGGATGATGGTGATTGGTAAGTTGGACCTACAGTTTTAGGTGGGTTCCAAATAGTATTTATACTCAGCAATGAATCTTGACCATTATTTATCAACATTATTATGTTTATAATAATTTAACTATCATTAAAAGCTACTTTAATAACAGAAGAAGTTCCTGGATTTCTTGTTCCATAAAACGGTCTGCGTTGTTAATATTAACTTTTTATGGTAAATTCAACGACTTGCAGTCAATTTTAATTGAGAATAAATTATATTTTTACTCACTTTAGGCCAAAAGACATCTTCAAAGGCCTTGACTCGAAAACTTTAGGCCTGAAGTGAGTAAAAATATATGTTATTCTCAATTAAAATTGACTGCAATTCGTTGAATTTACTATAAAAAGTTAATAAACAGAATAAGAATGGTCCAAATTTTCAAATATATATTTAAAGGTTAAAATGAATGAGTGACATGCAAAAGAAGCTGAAAAATCGAATTAAACTTTCTACAAATCTGTAACTACAATGAATTATTGAAATAGTTTACAAAATACACAAAAAAACGTTAAACACGTTTTCTCAAGTTTTAATTATTAACTTGAAGATTAATAAACAGAATAAGAATGGTTCACATTTTCAAATATTCATTTAGGGTTTAAATTGAATGTTTCATACAAAGAAAGCCGAAAAATTGAATTTAACTTGCTACAAGTCTGTAACTAGCGTAAATTATTGGAATATTTTACGAAATACGCAAAAAAAGCCTCAGAACAAGGTTTTACAACTTCCAAGTTATTCAAGTTCTAATTAGCTCAGTTATTTGTCAATGATGAAATGAAGAAATGGAACCAGACTAGGCTACAACATTATTCATTGTTAAAAATTGTTATCTAATTAGAAAAAAATTGTAGGACAAGTTTACTAATAAAGACATTGTCTGTCATTTTTACCCATAAACATTATGTGTCCACATGTTAAAAATTCCAATGTCTTTGGTTCACATGGTACATATATGTTGATAAACAAAGAAAGATGAATATATGACAACTCATTTTTCGTAAAAATAAATATATATACGACTATTGTATGGTATTTTTAAAATTTGATTGACTGTGCTCTATCTGAATCTAGCTGGTTGAGTATTTGAACTTTAGTAAATTATTATCTTTACAATAATTAATTACGTCAATAAATTAATAGAATTATTACTATTTAATCACGTGAAAAAGTAATGTACTTTCTAAATTTCATTGTTGGATTGATATAATTATTTATTATTTGTTATTGCGTCGCAAATTTGTAAAGATAATATTTGGAAAAAAATTAATTACATGCCATGTGCGATAATTATCATCAATTGCTGCTTGAGAAAACTGGACTTAAATATTTTGATGTTAAAATTGTAATTACATTGTTCCATTTTTTTAAATTTGTTTTTTTTTACATCTTGGAGACTCCAGCTATGGAGTATAAGTCAGATTAACAATTATTATACCATCTTAAAGACTAGCTACCATAAATTAATATATTAATTAATTCAGGTAAGGCTTAAATTTAATTTGAAAGGAACTCTTCTACGCTATAAAAAGCTTCAACTAAATATTTTTACAGTTATTTTTAAATACTTCTATATTTTCAAGACTCTTTAAAAACTGCGGTATCTTGTTGTAGGGTTTCCTACCAGTAGAAATAGGGTTTTGTTTGAATAAGCTACTAATGTGACACACCAAGTGATAATCTCCTCGGCTTCTTGAATTATAACCGTGTATGTCAAGATTTTGGTTAATATCACTCTTTTTACATATTAAGTAGCTTCATACACATATGAGCTTGATTTGCAGCTGTGTTTTTATTGATGTTGAGACGATTAGTGTTAACTTTTCAAGTGAATTCAACGATGCAGTCAGATTTGACTGCAAGTCGTTGAATTCACTTGAAAAGTTAATATTAACAACGCAGTTCGTCATGGAACAAGAAATCCAGGAACGATTTTTGTCTTTTAGTTATCACATTTGTCATTCATTTAAATGAATCTGAATAAAGATTGAAATATAAGTAGCATTTTTATTAACTGTATTAATTGTTGTATTGAAGCATCTTTTTTTTTGTACAAAATCAAGTTATTGCGAATATTTGTATTCAATTAATTTTTTTTTTTTTGAGGATGAAGCACACATCTTAAACCTGTATATGGGTAATGAATTGGACCTACAGTTTTAGGTGGGTTCCGAACCACCCGCATGTGATTTTACAGCAGAGAACAGTGTCTCTTTTGCTGGCCAGTCTAATCGGTCACCCTTACAAAAAGAGCGCCCAGGAGTTTCGTAACTTATCGTAGCTGATTGAACAGATACGCTCCTAAGGCACTTGGCTATCACTTCCCTATATTTAAACAGAATTTATTAATTTCGAATTCCTTTAATTGCTATTACTTTATACTGAAGACTTCCGCAATGGCGGATATTGACAACAGTATTTAACAGCTGATGGAAATCGATGAATGCTACTGTACAAAAATATCAGTCACCACCGGGAATCGAACCACGGACCTCCCAATTGCCGGTCGGGCGCCTTAACCACTAGACCATGGAGACCTTTTTTATTTATTCCCTATATTTATTTATTGATATTGTTAAGTTATTGCGAATATTTTTATTCAGTTAATTAATTAATTGAAGAAAGCAGTTGGGGGGGGGGCCATATCTTTGCTTGTGCTTTTATAATGAACAAATAAATGGAATTAAACATTTTTTGGCCACGTCTCTTGCATTTTTCAAGTGACTTTCTTTATTTGATTACTTTATTTATTTTTCTTTTTTCCAAGGATGAAGCCCACATATGTCTGAGACTTGTGCGTGGGTAATGAGTTGGATAATGGTGATTTTACTTTTTTTAAATATACTGTAAATATTTCTACCTGTGTTATCCAAATGAAAGGCTTATTTTTATGTAGATTCTATACAAAAACTGTATCTTGTGATATGGATATATTGATACATGAATTATTGATTATGAATTACCAGTTATTTTAAATCAATAGAAGCAAAGAGTAACTTGTGAGTCCAAAATAGATGAATAAAATAAGTAGAAATATGTTTTTTCCTACAACAGCTCGTAAAGTCGTTCTTTACGTACTGAAAACTAATTGTAAAATACCTCTTTACTGCTCCGCAAGCGGTAAAGTACTTTACGCTCGCCAGCTGTTTTCTTTACGCTTCTGTTTTGATTTTGATGTCTTCTCATTGGTGGATCGCGGAATCCGTGAATTCACATAACTTCAAAATGGCGCACGCTAACCAAATCCGCGCACGGTCTGTGATGTTACAAACTACAAGTTTTTATTGTGTTGTAATCCAGAACTGCAGTTGTAGGAAAAATATTGTATGCAATTCGCGCGTGAAGCTTCTTTATCGCTCTCGCAAAATTACTGCGCTCCGCTGTGCGTCGCGCAGTAAATGTTTTGGCTCGAGCGATAAAGTCGCGCTTCACGCTCTTAATACATAAATAACTATTTTCGTCTTCCACTTCTCTTCTTCGTCTCTCATTCTCAAAGAATGATGATTTTTTGTTGGACTCACTGAAATGCCCTTGAATAACTCTCTTGAATAACCTTCAAATATGTCCTAGAAAGTCATTAAATTTGACCTATTTAGCTTATCAACCCAACTATTATGTGTTGCTTATTCATAGAACTCGTCGAAATTGATTTATTATCAGTGAAATAATTAAATACAGTAGCGTTTACCCATGCACAGGTCTCAGACCTATGCTTCATACCCCACAAAAAATACACTTTATTTTTCATATTGTTTGTCCACGATCACTCTATAGAGTGGATATAATAGGCTTAGAAATGATATGTCAATACAACTTAATTTATTCCATGCCTTATCAAACTAGTGACATAATGAATCAATTTTTGCCACTTTTCAGTATGAGACTCTAGACCAATCAGAGTTCAAGTTTTCTTTAAAACAGTGTCGAAATGAATGTTATAGTCACACATCAGCTGATTTTTAAACATTTCAAAATGTATTTCAAATCGGAACTGTTGACAACTATCATGCATTCTAGGTTATGTTATATTTTGGGCAAGTTATTGGATTCATTGATAAGTTTAATTGAACATGATTTATTGGTAGTTGGAGAAAAAATATTGTATGCAACGATTGTATTTCGTCTCAATTCAACTTCTGATATGTTTAGAACTTATTGTTGAATTCCTTTTTCCAATACAAACATGTACAAATAAATAGGTTTCAGACCTATGTGGGCTTCATCCTCAAAAAAAAATCTCTGAAAGCCTATTGAATAGTTCGCAGAAATTGTCCGCAAACATTTATATACTGTATAAATAATGGAAATAAAGGTAAGTGATACGCTACTAGTGTAAATAATAGCATAGATAAATCAACCAAAAAAATCAACTAAAATGAACCAAAAAGGGCTCAGCCCCTTATTATACAGAACCACTTCATACGCTGTCGCAAGTCACAATTTAGGCTAAATTACATCAGCTGAGCGTCTGACTGAGCTCAACAATTCCAAAGTACATGAAGGCATTAACATGTTTAGAACCATCAGCTGATTTTTTAATCACCCGGTTGGTGTATTTTATTGTGGCTCGCGACCGCGACTTTAGTGGCTCTGCATAATAAGGGCCTTAGTATGTCCATGTCATGATAACAGTATATATGTTCACTATATCTGTATAGTATGCTATCTACTGCAGTATACATAATCTATAAATAGGCATTATATCAATATAGTGGGGCTATCTATTCTGGGCCTAGACAACAAAATGTGGAAAGCATCAGGACTGAACTATCGCTCTATAGATAAGGCTAAACAATAAGTAAATAAAATAAAATAAATAGAGGGGAAGTAGTGTCGTCTAGCTTTGGATTGGAGCCAAGACCCTCGATGAGAAACAATGAAGAGAGGGAAGAAGAAAAGGAAGGAGAATAAGTGGGATAGGAGGAGGAGAAGGAAAAGGAAAAGAAATATTTTAAAAGAAGCTGAAGTTATGGTGAGAAGTAGAAAGCGAATGAGGAGGAGGAGGAGAAGAAGAAGAAAAATGAGGAGGAGAAGGATGAGGAGTTGATGGTGGAGAAGGAGAAGGAGGGAAAGAATAAGATTCTGGAGGAGGATAAAGAGAATTAGATGGAGTAGAATAGTGAGAAGGAGGAGAATAAGAAAGAGAAGGAGGAGGAGCGGATAAGGTACCTAATAAAGTGCTGAAGTTATGGTGAATAATGAAGTGGTGGAGGAGATATAAAGAATGAGAACTAGAAGAAAAAATCATCAAAACGTGATAGGGTATGATAGGGTGTTTAAGATCAAAAAGAAAGCTGTTAGGTGTATAGAAAGAGTAAATAGATTAGATTCATGTAGGCCGTTGTTCAAGAGATTTTGTCTCTTAACTGTACCCTGCTTATATGTGCATGAAGCTACTTTATATGTAAAAACGAATGATATTAAAAAAAATCTTAGTGTACACGATTATAATACAACAAGCCGAGGAGATTATCATTTATTTTGTGAGTCACAATAGTAGCTTATTCAAACA
This sequence comes from Conomelus anceps, assembly GCA_948455865.1. Taxonomy (NCBI): domain Eukaryota; kingdom Metazoa; phylum Arthropoda; class Insecta; order Hemiptera; family Delphacidae; genus Conomelus; species Conomelus anceps. Next base: position 2,454,557 of record OX418222.1, on the reverse strand, counting down.
AAAACCTAGTTATATTGGTAGGAAACTCTACAACAAGCTACCGCAGTTTTTAAAGAGTCTTCTAAATATAGGAGTATTTAAAAAACAATTGAAAAAATATTAGTTGATTAAGCTTTTTATCAGGGGTGCCCACCCCCCCTAAGCCTCATGACGCACCCCCCCCCTAAAGTTAGCACCAATCCCCCCTCCCCCCATAAATTAGGCCCCCCCCCAAAAATGCGAAAAGAGCCCCCCGTATTCTTTCTAAAACTAAAAGAAGATTTATAAAACTATTGAAAAAATTCAAACCCAGTCGATAATATACAAAATGTATAGGATGATAAAATAATAGATGCCTACATGAGAAAATAAAAAAAATAAAATTAACAACACCTATTACTTGGCCCCAAAAGGGAATTGAGAACAGAAAGGAAGAATAGTAAAAATTCATGAAAAGCGGTAGTGAGAGACCACCAAGATTAGTAGCAGATAGATCTGTCTACTAACTTTGGGTGTCCCTAACTTCGCCAATCGCCAGAGCCTTGTCGGCCGCAGTCACTGTGGTATCCCACCGTCAGGGGACATCTCAACACTGCCTCCAGTCAAGAGATGAACCAAACCGAGGGCACCCAGGACGTACGTTTCCCAGCCCACACGAGGTGTGGCATCAACACCATTCGAGGACGTAAGGTTGACTTGCCCCCCTTCCGGGAGGGGCCTTGTGGGCCACGCGAGGTGGATACTGCTCCTAACTACAACCCATTAACGGAGGGAAGTAGTGTTGGAGTTGAGAGGCAATCCCTGGGGTACCTCCAGAGATCACCTCTGTCCTGCCAACCAAACAGTATCCCCTGACCACATTTTCTATTAATAAATAATAATTGTTTTAAAAAGAATATATTTTAATATAAATCTCATTTGCTGGGTTTTCTGCAGTACTCCTCTGATACAACAAATAGACATCAAAAGCTATTCTACAAACTGACACCGTAGCAACACAATAGAACCAGTACCGCAAACAATACCCCCCTCCAGCAAACAATACCCCCCTCCCTAAACACCAAAAAGAGAACATCATCAAAATACACCAGAAGAGCAGAACTTCAGATGTAATTCAAGATGGACAAAAAGAGCCTCTCAAAATTCTCCATCGGTTTGTACAGCAGAGAACCCAGTATAAGATTTTATAAATGAAATTCATACAAAAGAGAAAATAATTTTGAATAAATCATAACATTTAAAAAACAATGTTTCCTATCTATATAACAATAAAATATTATTAAAAGTGGAAATTAAATTAAATGTTGATCATTCAATATAATATACTAAGAAAGATGTAGAAGCCCGTGGCCTAGACCTCCCACCTTTCTCGCTTCTTCCTTCTTCTGCCCTTTTCATCCTGTATTTTTATTTATTATTATTTGAATTTTTTAAAGATTAAGCCTTGAAAACTCCACACATGGAGTACAAGACAAGTCAATACCAACAGTATTCTCACATTACATTAGTCACCATCGATAAAATTACAGCAGTTGAAACTTGAAATTATACTTAAATTATAAATCATTATCAACTAGATATATCTTCAATTGTTTGAAGTGGGAGCTGACATTTTTTAACAATGATTGATACAAAGTGTCTGGTAAAATCAATGACAAGAAATACACAATAAAACAAATAAACGAAGTAACAGAGAACTGCATGCCCTACCTAGTAGTGGATTGTACAAACTGTGTTTCAAAATCATGCCTTGAAGTATTAAGACTAGTCAATTCAAACAGTATTCACAAATTACAATAGCCACAATCGATAAAATTACAAAAGTTGAGACTTCAAATAATCTGAAAAGGTCACTTGTACTCTATAGAAACTTTATCAACTATATATATTTTCATTGTTTGAATTTAAATAGAAAATGATTTTTTTGCTATTATTAATACATAACGTTTTTTAAATCAATGCCATGAAAAACACAATATAACAAAGAATTGTAACAACATAAATGCATGCCCAATTACAAGTACAATATAAAAAGTTGCTAAAAAATATTTTTTTAATTCCCGACATACTTAGAAAAGCGTTCCGGTATAACCCTGAAATCTGCGTTCCAGAATTTGTGCATAATTCCTTCCCCACCAGTAGAAAAGCAAAAAACAATTATTATTTCAACATTAAACAAAAATTATTGCATTTCAATTCTGATTAAAAGGTTTATAATACCAACGAACTACTGAAACTGTGTATTGGTAGCCTAATCATGTTTACAGAAATTTTCATCAAATTTCCTGCATCAATATGAAAACAATATAATCTTTTGAAGAATATTATTCTATCATTTTCAACAATAATATTTTTTCAAGTAACTGTCCAGCTAGCAGTTTGTCTGGATCATCAAATACCAAGCTTCAAACAAAAATTCTGTTCAGGTAAGCTACCGGTACTACTATATATCTTATCAGTTTTAGTTTTGGAGTTTCCATCCTCTTTGATAGCAATTAGATGAACACTTCTGCTGGCAAACTAGCCTAGAAAACAATCAGAGATAAAAGAAATTTTCAAAGCATAAAGTCCACTAAATAGTTTTAAAACAACATAATTTAATTTTTAATTCAAATAATCAAGAATAGTTTAGAATTGGATAGCATTTAAAAAAGCTAAGTCGGATTGGCTGGATTTATTATCTGATTTATTGATGGAGATTCAGAATCATCACTCATGGAAACATTCAATTATTACTGCATTGAGATATCTGGACAAATCTCAAAATGCAATGCTTGAAACTCAGCACTGGATTAGATATTTGAATTGCTCTGAAACCGAATCTGTTTAGCTATGAAGGCTATTGTGATTTCTTCAGTTATTTAGAATAGATTCTACAAGAAAAGAAAAACAGTTAATTACCTAGTAGATGAAGCTTAAAAAAAGACTGTAGCACGAATGGAGTTGAATCTGTTTGAGAAGAATACCCGAGAAGAAGTGGTGATGACAACAACACAGTGTGGCTGAAACAGACTTGAGCAAGAGTGATTAAATGGGGAAAATTCCTTATTTAACAATAGATATAGTATCACATATTTGCACTCCTACCATCTGCAGGCAAGCGCCAATAATCTATCAATAAATAGTATCAAATTTTTTGCACCCCTACATCAGTAGGCAAGCGCCAATAATCTATCAATGAATGATTTCAAATATTTTTGCACCCCTACATCTGTAGTAGGCAAGCGCCAGTAATCTATCAATAAATAGTATCACATATTTTTATTTCCTAGCAAGTATAGGACAGCACCCTTAAACTACCCTTGAATTATTGCTTCCATGCTTGAATGTACCCAAGTGAACTCTATTCTCAGTGTGGTAGAGCTTATGACATTTTCACTGCCAAAGCATTGCCAGAGAGAATGGCATAAACTCTAAGCACAAAGCCAGTAGCTGAAGCTAAAGTGAGAGCCACTTCCCCAAATTTTGAATAATCAATGTCTAATCTAATTTCTTATCACATTCACCGTACATGAATAGGCAAGAGCCAATAATCTATCAATAAATATGGTATCACATATTTTTGCACTCCTACCATCTGTAGGCAAGCGCTAATAATCTATAAATAAATAGAATCAAATACTTTTGCACTCCTACATCTGTAGGCAAGCGCCAATAGTCTATCAATAAATAGTATCAAATATCTTTGCACCCCTACGTCTGTAGGCAAGCGCCAATAATATTTCAATAAATAGTATCAAATATTTTTGCACTCCTACATCTGTAGGCAAGTGCCAATAATCTATCAATAAATAGTATCAAATACTTTTGCACTCCTACGTCTGTAGGCAAGCGCCAATAGTCTATCAATAAATAGTATCAAATATTTTTGCACCCCTACGTCTGTAGGCAAGCACCAATAATCTATCAATAAATAGTATCAAATATTTTTGCACTCCTACATCTGTAGGCAAGCGCCAATAGTCTATCAATAAATAGTATCAAATATCTTTGCACCCCTACGTCTGTAGGCAAGCGCCAATAATATTTCAATAAATAGTATCAAATATTTTTGCACTCCTACATCTGTAGGCAAGCGCCAATAATCTATCAATAAATAGTATCAAATACTTTTGCACTCCTACTTCTGTAGGCAAGCGCCAATAGTCTATCAATAAATAGTATCACATATTTTTGCACTCCTACCATCTGTAGGCAAGCGCTAATAATCTATAAATAAATAGTATCAAATACTTTTGCACTCCTACATCTGTAGGCAAGCGCCAATAGTCTATCAATAAATAGTATCAAATATCTTTGCACCCCTACGTCTGTAGGCAAGCGCCAATAATATTTCAATAAATAGTATCAAATATTTTTGCACTCCTACATCTGTAGGCAAGTGCCAATAATCTATCAATAAATAGTATCAAATACTTTTGCACTCCTACGTCTGTAGGCAAGCGCCAATAGTCTATCAATAAATAGTATCAAATATTTTTGCACCCCTACGTCTGTAGGCAAGCACCAATAATCTATCAATAAATAGTATCAAATATTTTTGCACTCCTACATCTGTAGGCAAGCGCCAATAGTCTATCAATAAATAGTATCAAATATCTTTGCACCCCTACGTCTGTAGGCAAGCGCCAATAATATTTCAATAAATAGTATCAAATATTTTTGCACTCCTACATCTGTAGGCAAGCGCCAATAATCTATCAATAAATAGTATCAAATACTTTTGCACTCCTACTTCTGTAGGCAAGCGCCAATAGTCTATCAATAAATAGTATCAAATATTTTTGCACCCCTACGTCTGTAGGCAAGCGCCAATAATCTATCAATAAATAGTATCAAATATTTTTGCACTCCTACATCTGTAGGCAAGCGCCAATAATCTATCAATAAATAGTATCAAATATTTTTGCACTCCTACATCTGTAGGCAAGCGCCAATAATCTATCAATAAATAGTTTCAAATATTTGCATTCCTACCATCTGTAGGCAAGCGCCTCTAAGCAATTGATAAATAGTATCACATATTTCCACTTCCTAGCATGTGTATAAGAGCCCCAGAAAATTTTTTGATTCTTTCAAATCATGATTTGTACTTTTGAAACTGGTATATAAATACCATATAAACTAGTTATATATTTGTTGATTTAGTGCAATTTTATTTTATATTATTCAGATGTATTTTTTATATTTTTATGTTTCTATTTTTGTTGAGGAGGATATATAAATGATTTGATTTAGTGAACTCTATTCTCAGTGTGTTGGAGCTTATGGCATTTTCACTGGCAACAGGAAATACGGCATAAGCTCTAAGCACAAAGCCAGTAGCCGAAGCTAAAGTGAGAGCCACTCCCACAATTTTTGCATAATCAATGTCTAATCTAATCTCTTATCACAATTACCAAACATAAAGGTGCTAACACCTGCACTCAACATATGTCGGAGACATCATTACTCCAGGGTTTTCACCTGGCAACCGGCATCTCTTGATCACAGGGTAACACAGTCCATGCACAATGAATGTGACATGAGAATCCTGACAGGGATCTAACAGCAAATCCCTATTTACATTTGTTAGCCTTATATCAACCCACCAGCTGCAATGAAATGTACCACACCATAATAAAATGGTTGTGGCGACTGAGCAGTGCACCCTGTTCTCCTTGTGGAACTAACAAGTAGTCACAAGGCCTTAGCGAGGAGAGAGACTCTCGAAGCATCCGTGAGAGCCACTGAACCCAGCCAAAAAACCATCAAGCGCGATAAGATTATGTCATGGCACAAATCAAGAGCCCGGATAGAAAGTGTGATACATGATTAACAACTGCAAATGCCCTACAACCCAACAAATCTCCATTCACGATTGTTAGCCTCATAACACATCCCACCAGCTACAATAAACAGTACCACTCCATCATAAGACGGACGTATAGCAGCGTTATCTGACAACTGCGGTCATGAACTCTACAAGAGAGACATGGACTCTCAGATGCAGACCCTGCCATCGAAGCCACAAATATGACTTTGTGGCACAATCCAAGAGCATGGTTGAAGAGTGTGGTACTTGACTAACAACTGTAAACCTCCTAGCATATGCAGGAGAATGGTGGGAAACTTCTAACCTAACTGACTATAAAAGCAAGATACATAATACCAAATCTCCAGTTTCACGTCCTGGCCAGTTTGTACTCCACCATCTTGACCTACTGAAGAGGTTACCGTGAAGTTGAGTCTTTTCATATCTCCTTCTTGAAGTAGGTTGAACTGATCAGTCATCCTGTTGAAAAAAAAAATAGTTCAGTTAAGCTATTACAAATTTGGAGGTGTGTTGATTGCTTCAATTATATCAAAATATGTGGTGGTGTTACATTGATAAAAGTTTGTAAAGTTGATTGGAAATTGATATGTGCTGGCAATATTCAATTGACTATAGAATGTGTTTGAAGTGATGATGTTGATTAAGATCAAGTATCTTGAGCATTAAACAATGTGTCCTAATATACTGATACTGCATCATATGTTTTGCTGGATATAGTTGAAAACTCAGAAATACTTGTTCTTAAAAATGGAAAGCCATACAAAATAAACCAGTATCAATACGGCTCCAACAATAATTATATTGAAATTTTGATAGGGTAAAACAGCCACTTCATTCATCAAGTATATCAATGAACAATCTCTGCCCTTGAGAATAATGTTGGAGGATACTTGGAATGAATTAAAATTTCCTATTCAATCCCAATAAGACTATCATTAGTATATATTAGAATTAATTGGTGATCCAATGGAATTGAATTTGGAATGAGTCATTTCGATTCACTGGCATGGAAATAACATCATGATCAATTTAATATATGGTTCATGCCTGGTTTCTTAGTCGTTTAGAAAATCATTCAAAAGCTATTGATTCATTAGAAACCCTAAGGCTTGTTTCACACATACCCAGCAGTTAGGTAACCATTATTGTTTATCTGGTATGATTACATAGTCCCATATAATGCAATGTTCGTACAGCTGGGCAAACAACACCAGTTACCCGACTGCCGGGTGTGTGTGAAACAAGCCTTAGGGCCGCTAATGAATCAATAGCTACTGAATAATTTACTAAACGACCGAGAAACCAAACTTGAAAAAATATTTTACAAACTAGCTTCAAGTTAATAATCTTGCTAACTATATTCAGCAATGCCTGAAACGACGTCAAATAGTGGAACCCAATTTTATAATATCCTAAAAATAATTGTGAAATAATCAAAGAAATTGGTCAATTTGGGTTGCAGCAACATAATTTTGAGAAAATGTTGGATTAGTACAGTAGGCCTATCTATAGTCACTGAACATGTCAAATTGCAAGTGGGATGTGTATATATTTGAGTAGTGAGTAAGTGGAGTTTGAGCAAAAGGACAGAGATTAAAGGTAATAATTAAATGAGACTGAAAAACATTTTCTCATTGAAAAGAATATGGATTAATTTTCTATAAGGATTGGAATAGTTTGAATCAATTATTGGTAGATCATGGTTCAAATCAGTACGGTAGCTGCTGGCTTGTAAGAAACATTTCTTGAAATCATAAAATTAAATTAGCCCAGTATGCATACAAGTTCTAATAAGAGGTTTATCAATATAGTTACTAGTTACTTGGATGATCATCATGATATAAAAGCTTATTGAAATTCCACTAAGAGGCTACTAGTGTGATAACTAATTTTAATTTGATTATATAATATCACTATCAATTTATAATAATTATAATGTAGGCGACGACCAGTTCTGAACTTATTTTTCAAACAATGAATTATTTCTTTTTTCAGTCAAAAACAATTTAAATTCTCTGCTTTTGATTTTTGAAGGACATTTCAATTGATGGATAGTTTTAAGATTGACTTTTGAAGCACACTGTCTGGAAAATAATGTCCAAGGGAAAATAGAAGCAATAATAAAAATAAATTCATGAGAAATTTGAAATCAAGCAGCATTGGTAGATTAAAACTAACAAAATGAGAAAATGCATGTTCACTGAGAATGTCCCAATAAAATTTATAAATTCTAATGATCTATAAAATAAATTGGTACTGTAGTCAAGGTCAATGTATAATAATGAATAGCAAGAAGTCTACCTAAAAATGAATAACAATTCTTTCTTGGTTTTTATATTAAAAACTGTAGTTATTAAATAGTTTCTTAGCTTGGCTTTGAAATAAGTTAATAAAGGGGAAAACTAGTAGAGTTTACCCTACCCGAGTATTGAAACATAGTTACTGAATTAGAGTTGGTAACTGAAAATGACTAGACAGATTTCAAAGAGTTAGTGATGATGAACTTTTTAGGTTAAATTTTAGCCATTTCATTTTAGTTATTTCTCACTTCAAAATAATGGAGCAAAGCTATGCAATTAAGAAACTATGGTATTTAAGGGTGTCTTAAAATAGACTAAATTGCAAAAATTGATATGAAACTGCTTACCTTGTGAAAGATATCCAGAATTGATTTTCCATTTATTCATCACTAAATCATTTGAGCACTTCAGTATTTAATCAGTAGGCACTGTTTAAATAGCAAATTTAAGGTAACATTCCAGTGATGTGTGTTGAAAAATCTACTGGAGCACAAAACAGCTCTTCTCTCTATCAGTGCTAGACATCAACTGATGAAGGTTTGAGGTTTGATGATGACCTTGAAGAAAATGGAGGCAGTCAGCTGATTATGAAAGCCGGTAACTGGTAGCAATGCCAACTTGATTATCATGTGGTTCTAGTTGGTATTACTGGGACTGTTTTTGTTTACAGGAGACCGAATCAAAGTGGACCCGGTTCATCAGCTGATGTTACCATATTAACGCTCTCAAATCGACAATAACTATAATAATTATTGCACTTTTTAAAACTATATATTTTTGGATTTTCAAAATTTTTCTTAGAAAAATAACAGTTTTAGATCAAATAGTATTGTTACTAGTAATACAGTCGTCGCCCTTCCACTTCTTGATTGCCCATTTTGTGCCAAAAGCGTTTTCAAGCCCCCCCCCCCAAACAATTTGTAAAATCAGGTTGAAAAGTAGATTATTGGTTGAGTTTATGGGAGCCTTCTCATTTACTGGTAAATGTTACTGGTGGAGTCTGATTGGTCTATTCAAATTCTTCAACATCTTTGAATTTTAATAGACCAGACGACAGGGAAGTGATAGCCGTGAGCCGAAGCAGGTATCTGTTCAATCAGATAGGGATAAGCTGCGTTCTACTGGGCACTCTTTGTAAGGGTGACCGATTAGATCGGCCAGCAAAAAAGACACTGTTCTCTGCTGTAAAATCACTTCCCGGTGGTTCTGAACCCACCGAAAACTGGTTAAGTGGTAGATTGGACATAACTGTCCAAACTTCGCCACGTCAACAAATAAAAAGGTCATTCTATTCTAAAACTGTAGGTCCAGCTCATCAATCATCATCATCATCATCATTCAACTCATTACCCACACACAGGTCTCAGACCTATGTGGGCTTCATCCTCCAAAAAATGACACTGGTAACATTTACTGGTTTTGAAATCTTGAAATTTGGTATACATGACAAACTGCGCGTATTACTAATAATAATTACAGTATTTGACTTTATGAATAATTGCACGACTATGAAGTCAAATATTTGAGTAGAAAATTAAAATATTTTACTCACTGAGCACTGCAGTGGCGGCCGGCAATCAAAAATTTTGGTGAAGGACTCTTATATTAAATTATTCCACAGAAATTAAATTATTTTTTAATATTTGGATTTTCTCTTAGTGTTGGAGACACATTTCGACCATTATGCTAGAAATGGGTGATCACATAGGGAGGTCGGCAGGATGGCTGTAGTATATTCGTCATTGAATTGGAAGTAATTTTATTTATGATGTTGAAGATCCATGTTGTTTCCACTAATATGTAATATAAACTTAAAAAAAACACTTTTAAATGGAAATTAACTCACGTTATGGCGTGACGGCCGTTTCGCTCTGTTGTCTAGAGCATCGTCAGACAACCCACAGTACACTGACTTAAGGTATGAGTTTGAGGGTTATGTATGTTGGAATGGTGCTGGGGTGGGGGGGATGAGTAGGTGGGAGGTTTGAAATTGGGATTATTTTGTCAAATAGAGTGTGTGAGAAGAAGTTAAGTTGATCATTTGAAATGTTGTCAGGTTCCTGCTTTGCATGTTTGTAAATCTCATATTGTTCTAAAACATGAGTTTATGGCTTTTGTGAGTGAAGTGTAGTGTGTCTAAATTAGTGTCAATGTCTGTATAACTGTGGCCTGTTGAAATGATGTGTTCAGCAAAAGTGGAATGTGTGTTTGGGTGTGAGATGGCTCTTGTGTGTTCTTTGAATCTAGTGGTGAATGTCCTGCCAGTTTGTCCTATATAGAACTTGTTGCAGTCATCACATTTCAATTTGTAAATTCCAGATCTGTTGTACTTGTTTTGAGATGTTGTCTGAAAATGCAGGTGTTTTTTGAGTGAATTATTTGTTCTGTAAGCTATTTTATGAGTTTCCTGAATGAAGCTGCTATTTTATGAGTTTTTTTGTTGAGGTAGGTAAGTGTGATGAATGTATGGGGGTTGTCATTCTGTTTGTTGCTGGTGTGAGTGATTGGTTTTGTTGATATTCTGTGCAGTAGTTTGTCTATTAGTGTGTGTTTGTAACCATTCTGTTGTGCTATGTATTTTATACTATTCAATTCTGTAACGTAGGTGGTAGAAGTAATCACAAACTCATTGTAATTGATGAAATACATTTTATTAAAAGAACGAATAGCGTAAGTAAACTCATTACATCATGAAAATTCAATCGACAATAGAGACATAGTACAGTAGGCGTTGTCTCTCTGGTGTGGCACAGTCTTGCCAACTGCATAAAATAAAACTAAAATTCATGTTGTACAAGGATATATGACACCTCCCCCCGTAATGAAACCTAGGGTGAATACCTTTCAGGAGGTTTTCTGAACCTAACAGGTCTAGCCTGTGGCGTATGGTAAATAGTATCTGTCACAATCGGTAATTTTGTAGAAACTGGCGTTGAATGTAAAACATTCTTGAAAGAATTAGAAAAGAAAGTAGAATCATCAACATCATTGCTTGTAATAGCTTTCGATTGTTAAGAAAGTACTGTTGATTTAGGCACAATTACATCAGTATCATAATGAACATTGGGTATATCAGTTGAAAAATCCTTTAAATTAATTTTACAATCCTTCATTTGATTAGCATGTCTCCTAATAGAAAGATTATCATCAGTAATGATATTGTACATAGAAGAACCAATTTTATCAGCTACAATACCTGTATTCCATTTACCCTTATTATTGTAAATTCGGTACATAACTCTATCATTGATATTGAAACATTTATCTTCAATTGTATGTTTTTGCATTTCCTTTCTTTGAGTATCTAACACTTTGTCAGTAATATTGGGTAGCATCAAATCTAGTCTAGTTCGAATATTTCTTTTCATGAGTAAATTACATGGACTTTCACCAGTAGTAGCATGTGGTGCTTTTCTGTAGTTCATTAAAAAATTATTTAATTTGAACCGTAAAGTAGAATTTACAATCATACCTTCGCAACATTTAATTAATCCTGACTTCAGTTTGTACAAAACGTTCTGCCTGACCATTGGATGCAGGAAAGAAAGGAGCACTGGTAATATGCTTTATATCATTATTAGTACAAAAGGTTTGAAATTCACTAGAGGTAAACTGAGTACCATTATCTGATACTAGTGTAACTGGTAAACCAAATCTAGCAAAACATTCACGCAAATTTTCAACTGTTTCTTTGCTTGAAAGAGTTTTCATTATGTAAGTTTCAACCCACTTACTGTAACTATCAATAATTATTAACAGCCATAATCCTGGAGAAGGATTAGCAAAATCTATATGTAATCTTTGCCATGGTCCTGAAGGAAATTGCCATGGATGTAAATTCACATTAGACTGTTGTCTAGAATGACGCACACAATGTATACAATTCTTTGTAACAAGCTCAATATCAGAATCAATATTTGGCCAATAGACATAACTTCGTGCAAGGTCTTTCATTTTTACAATTCCTAAGTGTCCTTGGTGTAGTTCCTCAAGTACTTTAGATTGTAAAGATTTTGGAATCATAACTCGTAAGCCTTTCATAATACAACCTTGTTCAACTGAATATTCAGCAATATTGTTTGTATTTTCACCATTTTCAGTACTGTACCTAAAATTTTTCGAAGTAATTTACACATATCTGGATCTTTTCTAGTTTCATGAGCTATTTGTTCCCTTGTAACCGGTAAAATATTAATTTGATTCATTTGTACAATTTGAACCTCATCAATAGTATTGTCATTAACCATTTCCATAGGAAATCTTGAGCAAAAATCAGCATTCATATGTTCAGTGGTCTTACGGTATTGTATGGTGTAATCAAAACCTTGTAAAAATAATGAATAATGTAATAAACGTGTAGCACTGATGGATGGAGTAGCAGCATGAGCATTTAAGATGCTTTGTAATGGTTTGTGGTCAGTCAGTAAAGTAAAATGACGACCAAACAAGTAATTGAAAAATTTCTTAACTCCCCAATAAATTGACAATGCTTCCTTGTCTATCTGGGAATAATTTCGCTCAGCTGCAGTGAGACATCTACTAGCAAAAATTATGGGCCTTTCCACACCTTTTTCATCTAAACATGAAAGAACCGCACCAATAGCATATTTACTAGCATCAGTAGCAACAATTATAGGTTTAGTGACATCAAAATCCGCAAGAGTAAGTTTTGTTTCAATATCTTTCTTAATTGTTTGAAATGCAGTTTCACACTCTTGTGACCACGAAAAAACAACATTTTTCCTGAGTAAGTTGTATAAAGGTGAGAGAGAATTAGCCATGCCCTGTATAAACCTTGAGTAATATGTAACAAACCCTAGAAAAGATTTCAACTCTGATACATTTGTAGGACGTTTTGCATTCTTAACAACTGCAATCTTATCATCAGTTTTATGTATGCAATCTTTGTCAATTTTAAACCCTAAATAAGTAATTTCAGATTTCAGTACTTCACATTTTTCCCATTTAAGTCTAATACCATTTTCACGGCACATACTAAAAAACATATTTTAAAACAAAAAAAGAAACCGACTTCAGTGAAATGATTAAATACTCATGTACTAAAAAGTTTAAAATAAAGTATTTACTTTAAACTGAGAAAATTTTAAATTTCATACAAGTAATCTTTTGAAGTCGGTGCCAAATATTTTATGTAGTTGATAAGAAATTCTATCTAATATCAAAACTAACAATGTATTTTTTTGGAGGATGAAGCCCACATAGGTCTGAGACCTTTGCATGGGTAATGAATTGGATGATGGAGATTGTTGAGTTGGAACTACAGTTTTAGGTGGGTTCCGAACCACCGGGAAGTGATTGATAAGAGATTCTATCTAATATCAAAACTAACACTGTATTCCAATTAAATATGTGATTTACACTCACTTTTACTGAAATACATAGTAATTGATAAGAAATTCGATCTAATATCAAAACTAACACTGTATTTCAATTAAATGTGATTTACACTCACTTTTACTGAAATACAGTGTCAGTTTTGACAGGGGTGCCCACCCCCCCTAAGCCTCATGACGCACCCCCCCCTAAATTTAGCACCAAACCCCCCCCCCCATAAATTAGGACCCCCCCAAAAAATGCGAAAAAAGCCCCCCGTATTCTTTCTAAAACTAAAAGAAGATTTTTATAACTATTGAAAAAATTCAAACCCAGTCGATAATATACAAAATGTATGTATATTTCTTGAGATTCTTTACATAGGTAACATTTTTTTGTAAAGGTAAAAAAGAAATATCAATGAAATGAATATATGAACTTCTGCTCAATAAACTTAATTGCAAAATAGCTAAATAAGAATTTGAACCTAAATGGTTTTTAAACAATAAAATATTATTACAAATACACAATGTTCAATAAAATGAAATACCTATAAGTTTATGTTCGGTGTACCAATTAGATTAAGGTTAAATATTTCTACAAAGTTGTTCCTTTAAAGGAAGTGAAAACAATGAGTTAATAACTTCATTTGTAAAACACAAAAATTCAAAATACTAAGTCATTTATTGGACAGTAGTTAAACAACAGGTTATTTACTTAGTGTAGTATCTTGGGAGAATTTATGTATGGATGAAGTACATAAAAGGCACACATTTCATGTATAGTTATTTACAACACACAATCGAAAGAAGTGTCTTTCAAAAACAAAATAAAGACATAGTTATGAAAAATTACTGAATTTTTAGTATTTAGTAAGTTTTTCAAAAGCAGTTCTTACTTATTAGTAAGTAGTTATCGTAAAATACATGAAAAACATCAACAGTTTGAAGACAAACATTTTAAATTTGTAGACTGTGGCCATCTACAAGTTAGCTAGGCACCTTCTAAGTTTTTTTTTTTTTTTTTTTTTTTTGAGGATGAAGCCCACATGGGTCTGAGACCTGTGCGTGGGTAATGAGTTGGATGATGGTGATTGATGAGTTGGGCCTACAGTTTTAGGTGGGTTCCGAACCACCGGGAAGTGATTTTCAGCAGAGAACATTGTCTTTTTTGCTGGCCAATCTAATCGGTCACCGTTACAAACAGGACCTACGAGAACGCAGCTTATCTATCTGATTGAACAGATACCTGCTACGGCTCGCGGCTATCACTTCCCTCTAAAATCTATTGTTAAATCTATCTCTCTAAACCCCACATAGAAGTTTTTGGGATGAGGAAACAGAAAACCTTTCAATTATTTCTTCGTTAGAAATAGACTCAAGTACATCTGCACAAGTTCCTGCACAAATCCTAAACATTATTATTTTAGCTAATTCATATTCAATTGTATAATAATAATAATAATAATTATAAATATATTTTCATTAATTGACATTCTATCTGGTGACTTCTTAGTATATTTTTTAATGTTGTCACGTTAAACACGGTTTCCATCAACTTTACGACCCCCCCAAAACGTTTTTTGGAACCCCCCCCCCCCAAGAATTTCAATGACGCAGTCTGCGTCATAGCCCCCCCCCCCTGTGGGCACCCCTGTTTTTATAGTGTACAAGAATTCCTTTCACATCAAAATTAATTAAGCCTCACCTCAACTAATTGATATAGTAATTATGGTATCTAGTGTATAATAAAATTGTTGATCTGACTTGTCTTATAGCCTACTCCTTAACTGGAGGTTCCAAGATGTAATCTACAAGAAGAAAAATGTATTTGTAGGAAAAGGAATATTAGAAGAAGAGAGTCAATAGAGGAATACAAGAGTAAGAGAGAGTTAGAATAATAGAGATAGAAGTGGAAAGAAGTTAGAAGAGTGGGAGAAGTGGGGTGGCTTATTTTTTTGTACTGAGGCAACTTGACAAGGAGTAGGCCTACTTTAAGCCTAGGTGATGAAGAATGAGTCTTTTGTGGAAAATGAAGTGAACAAAGAAGATGGAATTGTGATGTTAAGCAAGAGCAAGGAGAGAAACTGAGAGATAAAATGGGAAAGAAAATACAACATTAATATAAGAATAGAACTACGGCTAGTGATACAGCTCTTGATAATGAAAACTATTATAGAATACAGACTACTGAAAAGTAAGACTATTATACTAATCACTGTTTCTCGGGAGTGCCTACTTTCTCAATGAATATAACAATGAATTTCTCATGTACTTGTGTATGTTGAAGATTGTTATACGGTAACGTTATTTATTGAGAAATAAAATTATTTATTTTTCTATTTCATACATCTATCTACAATAGATTCATTCAACTATACAATCAATCATATCATGAATCATATATCCTACTCATCAACAGAGTAAAAGGCTTTGAACTTGAGCCAGGAAAATTTTGTAGAGGTAGATCCCTTACTGCTAGAGGTAGTTTATTATAAATTGTAACTTGTATAAACCTGAATCTATTCAGTGTTCTAGTAAGCCTAACATTGGGTACTTCCAGAAAAAAGAGTAAGAGAGAATTAGAATTAGAAAAACAGAGAAAGAAGTGGAAGAGAAGTTAGAATATTGGTAGAAGTAGGGGTTGGCTTGAAGTAGTGTGGAACAGACGATCGAAGAAGAAGGAGAAGATGAAGAAGAAAAAAACAACATGAAGTGGGGGAAGTGGTACAAAAAAAGATCAAGATAAGATGAAGAAGAAGACGAAGAGGGGGGACCATACTATCTTGCCTGCTTTCGACCTTTCAGTTCAGTTTTATGCGGGCAGTGTTTGGGTTTGGGTTGAGTTGAGGCCAAGGCATAGCAAAGTAGGCAGTGCGTTGGTCAGAGTGAGGTTAGGATTATTTCAGTTGAATTCGTTTTCTTTTATTTTAGCTAAATTTTCACTCAGTCTCCAAATACCTGATTAGATACTTTGAGTTTGCTACTCTCCGATTCACCTACTACTGTTCCCGATAAAGGTTTGTATTTGTTATAGTTTCTTCGAAATATACGATCTTAGGTTTTCGGTGTACGGAAGC